>JASKGM010020495.1:0-19375 GCA_034509205.1 Ceratonia siliqua | reverse complement strand
CAAGAAGATGAATAGAGAAAAATAATAATTATTTTTACAAGCCTCTGATAACAAACTTTTTCTTATTAATTCTGATATGGCTGTAACTAAATATGCTTGAAATATATTGGCTTTGAGATTTTCATCTATTACAAATTTACAATTTAGCTAGTACGTTTAATATGATAAACTCAGCAATAACAGAATATGATTGCTAAGCTAGAAGAATTACTTTTTGAACATCAATTAGATATCATGAATTATGACTTATGAGCTATCATGGGATTCATGGCTTATGGGTCCATATGCAGTGCAATTAGAAGGCAACAGGCCACTGGCAAGGCACTGAGTTAAATTCTTTGGGGGGGGAGAAAAGAAAATGAAAATGACTGGAATTCTTTCAAAAGTTTAAATCTTGGAGGGGCAATTATATATAATATAAAATTAGTAGTAATTGTATTATCAAAAAAGAAAAAAGAAGTTGAAAGGAATGTTAATATAAGAAACTATGATTTTTCAATGTTTGGGGAGAAGGCGATGGTGTGTTCCACCCATCCTCCTCCTCTGATTCTCTAGGATGATTTGTATCCTCTGTTGTCACCTCACCTGTCAGTTGTCATGCTGATCCAGGAACACCTAACTATTTCTGTTTTCACATGTCTTGTGCATTCATGCATGAATATCATGGTCTAAACCTAGCTATATATATTTATAGCTCTCTTAAACTTTTAGAGCATTAAATACAATCAGAATATCTTACCAAAATTTTTACAGACAAATTTGGAAGTGTGCATTCTATCAATCTTCAATTTACTTTGTTGTCAAGAAGCAACAGCATTGCAATGAACTCGCTGGGATACAAATTTAACCATAATAAATATGTAAATATCACATATATTTGGGATTCCCTATTTGACGGATTCGGATCCCAGCCTTTTCTTAGGCTGGGAATCTTTTTCATCTGAGCCATTCATTTAATTTTGGACAGTCAAGATTTGTTTGGCAAAGTACGCGTACTTTGCGTGCATTTTAATCCTAACCGTCCAAAAATTAATGAACGATTCAGATGAAGAGAAAAGGTGAGAAAAGATCCTTCGGCCTGGATCCATTTCCCTATTTGATGAGCAAGTTTATAGCTGTTGAAGCCACAAGAAACATCTACTGTACTGGTGAAGATAAAGGATGTATATTTTATGGTGATGGAATGATTTCTATTTTTCATTTGCTATATGAATCCTCTCACATCCCTCTTGTGCAAATAGTGCAAAAACAAGGACACCTTGTCCCTCTACATCTTCAATTCTGATACCAGAATTAACGATTCTCCTTATGTGGTGCCTTCATTAATTGATATGGCAGAAGGTGTGGTTGAGACACAGATGCTCATTAATGACGTGGCAAGGGACGGTGGATAACTGAAGTCAGAGTAGTTACTAGCTTACATTGCTATATTAGGAATTTATGTTGTAATAATCCATATGCGAAGATTTGAGATTTCTTTCCCTGTAATTCCCCTGAATTGTCTGTGAGAATTTTCTCAAAGTCCTTTCTCTCTCTGGGATTTCCTGAGATCTCATTGATCATCCTCAGGTTTTGCTTAAATCTCTGGTTGATCTGTTTTCTGGTTGAGAATTCAACTATATACTGAATCGATTCCCTGTGATTCATTGAATTTGATTCTGAATTTCATATAATTGAATTTGATTTTGAATTTCGTATAATTTTCCTAATTCTTGGTTTTACGTTATCAAGTGGTATCAGAGCTTTCTGCTCCTTGGCTATAGATGATAATTGAAGGATAGATAATTCTGGAGTTGCGAAGTCTGTGCGATGGCAGATTCTACTAGATTGCAAGTTTCAATGAAGGAATTGGAAGAGAACTGGAAGTTATGATGGAGAGAGACGGATGGTAAGGTCTCCAAATTAGTTGATGCAGTGAGATTGATGATGAATGATGCTGCGAGAAGAAGAGAAGAGGCTAATCCAGATGTGGAAGAACAAAACTCAGATGTACACTTAAATGCACGACACGTAGGAGGTAATTACAACAATTATTCTCCTTACTATTGCGCTACTAGGTTAGCTAAGATTGACTTTCCTAGGTTCAATGGTGATAATGTGAAAGATTGGTTATATGAGTGTGAATAGTTCTTTCTAATGGACAATACACTAGGGAATTTTAAAGTAAGATTGGCTGTTATCCACCTTGAAGGGAAGGCATTGCAGTGGTATCGGGCTTTTGCTAAATCATTTTTAACTCCCATACTTCCTAGTTGGCCTGAATATACAAAGGCTGTATATGAATAGTTTGGGGAAGTGTATGAAGATCCAATGGCTGAATTAAAGAAATTGTAACAGATTGGCACTGTACATGATTATCATGACCAATTTGATGCTATACTTACTGGGGTAGATTTACCTGAAGAGTATGTCCTTAGTTGTTTTTGGACTGGTTTAAAACATGATATTCAAATACCCATCAGAATGTTCCAACCTAGAAATGTAAGACAAGCCTATGTTCTGGCAAAGTTGTATAAGTCAGCTCATCATTCAAGCCAACCTGCCAAATCCAGTCACTTAAACATAAGCAAATCACAAGCCTCTTTCTAGACGTTTCACCAAAATGCTAAGGTTGACTCAAGGCCCTATCAGAATACACATAATGTGACCAGACAACAAGCTCTTAATGCTAGCAATCTACCTATATTGAGTAGACCTCCAGATTCTACAGCTTCATCTTCCAACTCTACCAGAAGTAGACCTATTTCTAGAGCTGAAATGGATGAGAGGAGAGCCAAGGGGTTGTGCTTCTTCTGTGATGAGCCTTATACCTTGGCTATAGTCTTAAACACAGGGAGGTTCAACTATTTTATATGGATTTTGAAGGGGAAGAGAACACTGAAACAGAGGCTGAGTTAGTAAGTGAAGAAATGCCTGAGACAGAAGTAGAATTACAGCCTCCTATATCGGTTAATGCTTTGACAAGAGTGTCCAACTACCAGACTATGAGAGTGACTGGTTTCTTCCAAAAGAAGCCCTTATACATCCTAATTGATAGTGGGAGCACCCATAATTTCATAGATGAGAAGGTAGCATATAAATTGGGGTGTAAAATAGAGCAGTCTGAACCTTTAGCAGTTTCTGTAGCAGATGGCAACAAATTAAAGTAACTGCTATAGTTAAAGGATTTCAGTGGCAGTTGTAAAACACTATTTTTCAAGCAGGTCTTATGTTACTTCCTCTCTCTTGTTGTTTTGGGAATGCAGTGGTTTATATCATTATGAAACATTATGTGAAACTTCCATAAACTAACTATGGAGTTTACATATAAAGGCAGGAAGCATGTCCTTAGGGGATCCCCTACACCTTCAATCAAAACAACCAAACCCCAAGGTATTGGTAAGATGGTATCACAAGGGGCACATCTAGCTATGATTCACATTTGTGAAGAGGGTGACCAAGAAGAATTACTAGAATTACACAACCTCACCACACATGCTACTGAACCTAGTTAGAATTTGCTAATGGAAATTACTGATATTTTGGAGGAGTTTCAAGATTTATTTGAAGAACCTAAAGGATAGCCACCTCTTAAGAAGGGACATGATCATCCTATTCCATTGATACAGGGAGCAAATCATGTTAACCAAAGGCCCTACAGGTATCATGTCTACCAAAAGAATGTCATAGAAAAATTGGTGGCTGAGATGTTACAAAGTGGCATTATATGGCACAACACAAGCCCTTATGCATCCCCTGTAGTTTTAGTAGGTAAAAAAGATGGTTCATGGAGGTTATGTGTTGATTATAGCGGGTTTAATAATCAAACAATCAAAGATAAATTTCCTATACCTTTGGTTGAGGATTTGATGGATGAATTGGCTGGGGCAGTAATTTTTTCAAAAATTAATTTAAGAGCTGGGTACCACCAAAGGTGGAGTACCTTAGACATTTTATTTCCAGAGAAGGGGTATCAACTGACCCTTCCAAGCTGGATGTAGTGAGAAAATGGCCAACACCTACAAATGTTAAGCAACTTAGAAGCTTCTTGGGGTTGGCATGCTAATATAGAAGATTTGTTAGGAATTATGGAATTATAGCCAGACCCTTAACTCTTTTGTTGAGGAAAGAAGGATTCCAATTGAGTCTTGTAGTCACTGTTGCCTTTGAACAATTGAAGGAAGCTCTCACTACAGCTCTTGTACTTGCATTACTGGACTTCACACAACCATTTGTAATGGAGACTGATGCTAGTGGAGGGGGTATTGGTGTTGTACTAATGCAAAATCACCACCCAATAGCCTTCATCAGTAGAGTTTTAGGAGTTAAACCCTAGCACTATCAGTGTATGAGAATGAATTATTGGCTGTTATATTTGCTGTGCAGAAATGGAGGTATTATCTCTTACATAAACGTTTCATTATAAGGACTGATCAAAAGAGTCTAAAATACCTACTGGAACTGAAGCTTAACACACCATTTCAGCAGGGTTAGTTAGCCAGGCTACTTGCATTTGACTATGAAATACAATATAAGCAAGGAAGGGAGAATTTAGTTGTAGATGCCCTTTCCCGAGTCTCAGATGATCATAGCTCACTTGCAACAGAATTTACAAACCCATAAGCACTATACATGGATTAACAACCAACTCAGGAGAAAAGGAAGATTGGTTGTGGGATGAAACCAGGATTTAAGAAGCATAATTTTGGACTGGATGCATTCTTCAGCAGTTGGAGGTAATTCAAGTAGAGATGCCACTTTACAAAGGGTGAAGGGGTTGTTTTTCTGGAAAGGTTTAACAAGGGATATTCAAAAATTTGTGAGGGAGTGTGAAGTGTGTTAGAGATACAAGTACGAAACAACTGCTTCACTTGGCTTACTCCAACCCCTACTCATTTCTGAAGGTGTGTGGACTGATTTAGCCATGGATTTCATTGAAGGACTACCCCCTTCCCACGGTAAATATGTTATTATGGTAGTAGTTGATAGATTGTCCAAAGCAGCACATTTCATTGTTCTCTCTCATCCTTACTTAGCCCTGCAAGTTGCTCAATAATTCATGAACCATGTATATAAATTGCATGGATTCCCAAGAATAATTACTAGTGATAGGGACCCTATTTTTGTAAGTGACTTTTGGACTGCTTTGTTTAATTGTTAGGGAGTGTAATTACAATTATCTACCTCATACCATCAGTAGACTGATGGCCAAACAGAGGTGGTGAACTACTGTTTGGAAACATATTTGAGGTGCATGTGTAAGGAGACACCTCAGTCTTGGTCTGTCTGGCTACCGTTGGTGAAATTTTGGTACAATACCACCTTCGATATGGCAACTCAAATGACTCCTTATGAAGTCGTTTATGGGCAAGCTGCACCACTTCACTTACCATATCTACCTTACCATATCTACCTAGAGAGTCACGAGTGGAATTGGTTGATCGAAGCATGAGGAAGCGAGAAGAGATGATTCAGGTCTTCAAATTTCACTTAAGGAGGGCTAATGAGAGGAAGAAAAATATGGCCTATAAGCATCGAACTGACAGAGAGTTTCAAGAGGGTGCATAGGTCTACTTAAAATTACAACCATATTGACAAACTTCCTTAGCAACCAGAATGTCCCAAAAGCTGTCTGCTTGTTATTATGGGCCATTTTATATCATACGAAGGGTCGGGTCAGTAGCCTACACATTGAAGCTGCCTGATACTGCTAAACGTTTTCCTACTTTTCACGTTTCACAGCTTAAGAAACACATAGGTACCAGAGTGGCTTCAGTGACTTTACCCACATCTCTAACTGATGTCATCAACTTGGAGGAACCTGAAGCACTCTTAGATCGATGCATAGTTAATCAGAGAGGCAGAGCAGCTACTCAAGTTTTGGTCAAATGGGGTCAAATGCATAGTTAATCAGAGATGCAACCTGGGACTACTACTATGATTTGTTGCAACGATTTCCCCATTTTCGTCCTTGGGGTCAAGTCCCATCTGAAGGAAGGGCCTTTGATATTGGAATTAACGATTCTGCTAATGTGGAGCCTTCATTAATTGACGTGGCAGAAGGTGTGGCCGAGCTGCAGATGCTCGTTAATGACGTGGCGGATAACTGAAGTCAGACTAGTTTCTAGCTTACATTGCTATATTAGGATTTTATGTTGTAATAATCAGTATGCGAAGATTTGAGATTTCTTTCCCTGTAATTCCTCTCAATTGTCTTTGTGAGAATTTTCTCGAAGTCCTTTCTCTCTCTAGGATTTCGTGAGATCTTATTGATTGCTTAAATCTCTGGTTGATCTGTTTTCTGGTTGAGAATTCAACTGTATACTGGATTGATTCCCTGTGATTCGTTGAATTTGATTCTGAATTTTCTATAATTTTCCTAATTCTTGGCTTTACGTTATCAAATTCCCTGACAATTTAGGTGAAGTATCATCCTTAATTATTATTTATTTGTTTCAGGTCTTAAACTTCATGTGGCTAAAATTTTTACTGATCTGGCGTTATTTCCGTTTCTGGTCACTGGTATGTTACTTGCTGTAACTTTTAAGCATCCGGCATCAATGCCCAAGTACATCTTTAAGGATAGTCATTCCTTTGGAATCATGTGCTAGATAAATGGCATTGAGGCTCCAGAGAATATGCTGAAGTGTATCAATAATTGCCACCAATTAGAAGGCTTTTGGAAAAATTGGCATGCTTCCTTTAATAAGTGGCTTGTGAGGTGCAATCAATTCCTTGACCTTGATTTAGCATTTCCTTTCCCTCATAACGACTTACAGGGACTGACTAGAAATTCAGGTATATGTACATTCCTCTTGGGGGATCTCAGAAAAAGCTGCTTAATATATGGGCTGTATTCACATTTGTTGCCATCTGGATTGATTTAGAGTGGTATGCTTCGTTTATTGGTCAGTTCCATCGAATCTATTGGTTAGAAGTGGCACTTTCTTTGACCTGATACTGTATTTTTGGTTATTCTCATTGGCCTTAGGAAGCTTCTTACATGGGCATGGTTGACATGTTTATTATTTATCCCTGAGTTGGTTTTAAAATCAGCGGCAAAAGAAATTCAGGTAATGTGCCTCTTTCTGTGCCATTCTATATTTACAAATTGATTTCAGCTGTTTTAATGGTCATACCGGAGTTGGTTTTATCTCTATTTTCTCAACAAGTAGGAACAATGAAGGCTAATATAGGCCTCCTGTGGAAGTTTAATGATCCTGGCATATGGAATGATAATTAAGATATACTTTATCCTTCAAGGAGAAAAATCTGTACTTGCTGTTATTTAAAATCAGGATGACACTTTCCTTGAATACTGAGAATTAAGTTTATGGCAAAGAACAGCTGTAGTTTTGTCTTAGATGTTGGTTGGATAAATTTGGTCGAGATAATAGTGATAGTACTCCAGTTGTAATTTTATCTAACAAACAGACACAGTTTCGTCAAATAATAAAATATGATGCTCATGATCATTTCTTTGTTTGTATTGATATTGGCGCTTTCCTCCCCTCCCCTCCTTCCATTTCTCTCTCTGTATCTTGTGATTGGAGCTACTTAAACAGTACAGAAATATCCACACTTGCTGTCTAACTTGGAGGTATATTTGATTATCAGGCTGAGAATGCTTTTGGGGAACATATATTTCGAGAACTTAGTGCTGTTGCTGGTGCAGTCACAATTACTTGTCTCATGGTTTGTCCTTCAATGCACTTTGGAGCTATAGCATGTGTGTGTGCTTGTACGTACATACATATACATATATATAACTCACTGATATTAATAGAAGACATGCTAAATTTAATTGCAAGAGCTAGCCTGTGCCCACTGGAAGTCACAATGGTGGCTATGTTCTGGCATCACGTTCCGCAGGGTAAAGTGCTCACAGTTAATCAATTTTGTTTTTGTATAAATTAAAGTAACTTAAAATTAATATGAATCTACACTGCATAACCTGTGACAGTTCAAGCTGTGCATCTAATTAGCTGGCCATAGTAGTAGTGAACCCCCAGGGCCATACTCTGCAATCATTTATCATCAAATCGATCAAAAACCAGAAGATCCGTTTGACATCTTACCTTAAGAGTAACAATAATTGACCTATCTTGTGTAGCATTCTATTAAGATCTTAAACCACCCTCTTTAAGTTGCTTTTGAGTCGTGCTTTTATTGCTGTGGTATGTTACGTCTAATTGGGGTGAAGTGCTAGAGTTTTTAGCCAAAGGTCTCTTCTTTAACGCTCTTCGTAGGACAGGCTTGTTCTCTTAGGGTATGTGGATGGAGGACTAGAGCGGGAAAGACAAAGTTTCATTGAAACCTTTCCCCAGTTTGGGAGTTTTTTGTGAGCGAGGGAAATGAGGGATTTCCAACTTCTATGTTTCTGAGTTCCCCCAATTCGGGGGGTTTTGGAAGAGAATAAATAATTGTATTATGCCCTTTGTTATTTCTTAAATTCAATGTTAATATTTAAGTGAACTGAATAAACTTGTTTTTCAAAACTTCTTGTTGAAAATCAATTAAAAAAATTTATGTTTTCCCTTATGATCTGTTTGTTGCCCTTCCCAAAGATAGAGATCTTTTCCTAATTAAACTTCTGCCATTGCAAAAAATATTTCCCGTAGCAGACAAATAAAATCAGAATTCAAGGGGTCCCTTTTTAACCATTTTTACAAGATGAAGGTTGTGTATGGGATTCCCGTACATACGACCGAGGTGAAGTCTTTGTGCATTGTGATTGATATTTTGGGACTTCCCTCTGCGTGTTTTGGACAGTACACTAACAACGGAATTTAATGATATCTTTTAAATTTAAGTTGATCTTATGCAGAATTGAAGGCACCAGTGAAAAGAATATAATATATATTTTTTAATTTGAATGACATTTCCAGATAGATATTTTCCTTCTGGGTATAATACTGTCTTTTCTTGATAGGTGGCAAATCTGGTTGGTTTTGTTATTGGGCCAAGCGGCATTAACTGGTTGCGTTCTTCTTTTCTTCACAAAGAAGGTACGTCAAGATCTTACTAAGAATATTGCAGTTAAATACCATGTCAAATTGATTGGAATTTATCTCACAGGACTGCCCGTGCTTGGTGGCGTGCTTATGACATTTTACGTAGGAACGAAGGTATGAAATATGCAGAATTTGACTTGACTAGGAAGTGGGTGGCACGCGTGGATATGGTTACATATTCCATCCCTGGGATGAATTTTCTTTTACTTATCATTTTAATCAACTTTCAACCTGGGTATATGCAGCTAATGTTATATATAGATGAAGCAAAGCGAAGGTCGCCTTGAACTAAACCAAATACATAGTGTAAACACTTAATTTTATTTAAAATTTTATTTCTTAAAAAAAAAATCAACAACAACAAATACGTTTGGGTTCTTTTTTAATAAAGTCATTTCAAAAAAAGTGAGGGCCAAACTCAATATATAGTCTGTGTGGAATGTCTAATTTGGGTTCTAAATGCACATTGAATCAAAATTTTTGATTCAAACAAATTTGAATACTTTAGGGTTGAAAAACCCAATTTTAATTAAGGCCCATTTAACTAGCATGTATAAAATTTTAAAATCGTTTGAGTTCCAATGACTTAATTAGAGAATCATTTTTTAAAAGGATTTCAATTGTCCAATTAAATATTTAAAAAATAAAGTTTTAGTAAATTCAAAACTTTGAAAAATTATGTTTTAAAATAGAAACAAATTTTGTGATCTTGTTTTTACCTCACTTTTCAAAAATAATATTTGTACCCCAACAGATGTAGTAAATCTATTGTTTGCTCCAATATTTTTATAAATTTCATTTTAACCTCATTATTTTTAAAATTTCATTTCAATCCCACTATAAATGTCATTCTTACCTAATGACCTAATTTTCAAAGAGCTTTCAGTAGAAGTTTATCTTTTTCAAATTCGTAATTTCCATAAGACTTTTAGCGAAGTTTATCTTCTCCAAAGTCGTAATTTTCATAGGACTTTCAGTAGAAGTTCATCTTTCTCAAAGTCTTGACTATTTCTTTTTCTAGGTCTTCATTGAAATTTTATATTTTCTGAGATCTTAACATCTATAGGCATTTAGTGGAGGTATATTTTTTCTAATATCCTAATTCGCTATCCAGGCTTTAAGTGAAAATTTAATTTTCCCTAATGTCTTAAATTATTTTCACTTAATAAGTTTAACAAAATTATCTCGAACTACGTTGATTTTGATCCCTTTCGGAGTACGTAAGTACTTATTTGGTAAGGCAGGTTTAATTACTTCTTTCTCTATCTTTGTTCTTTATCATCGTATTAATAACAGTGGGCAATTAAAATATATTAAAATTTTTAAGCGCAAATAATTTAGGATAACCATCCTTAGAGATGGACGTTGTGTGGTGTTTATAGAGCTGGCAAACGGGCTGGCTACCAAATTCGGGCTGGGCAGGACCGGCCTGGTTTTGTGTTCCTAGCCTGGCCCGGCCCTATATCAGCCCATCAGGCTTCAGGCCAGCCCAATACTTTTTGACTTTTCAAATTCAGATGAGGCGAAATCATGTTTTTTTTTATAAAAATAGAATTTTAACTCATCAATCATCATTATATTTATAGATTAGTATATACTAGATTGATCTGTCTCGTTAATTCAAATATGTTCAGGAATAATATAGCTAACAATAGCGAATACCATAATTGATTCATTAAAAATGTCTCAGGATATTGTAGTCTTGTATAAAAAAATATATACTACTTTCATGTTAGAATAAAGAAATGTCACTAACTATCCAATGTTGTCTCATATTATTATATATAACATAGCAAATGATGAAATGTTAATTTGTGGATATCCCTTTCCATTTTATGGTAAATACCAAAATAATAAATTTTATTAAATATGGTTATATAATAAAACTGAATAAAGTTATTCTCGAAAAGACATTCAAATTATTAACACGTTTGAGAAACAAAAACTAAAAAATAAAGAAAATTTAAGAAGAATAACTAGAAAAAGAAAAAAAAAATCTTTGTAGTATGATTGCTAGGATTTGAACCCATGTCTCAATAACCAAAATAGAGTTCCAACCACTAAGCTACAACCACATAATGGTATTCTAATGGAACTAATTTTCTACTTACCCTTTGGCCAACCAGCCTGATTGAGTCGGGCGAAAAAAGCCCGAATTATTTCGGACCATCATTTCTAGAGCTTAGCCTTATTTTTTTTCGGTCTACATTGGGCTAGCCCATCGAGCCGGGCCCATTTTGCCAGCTCTAGGTGTTTAA
Organism: Ceratonia siliqua; assembly: GCA_034509205.1. Lineage (NCBI taxonomy): Eukaryota > Viridiplantae > Streptophyta > Magnoliopsida > Fabales > Fabaceae > Ceratonia > Ceratonia siliqua. The sequence continues at coordinate 8,124 of JASKGM010020495.1, read as the reverse complement.
CACATTTTCTACACATAATTAGACTCCTGAATCATTCCTCTGATTTCAAGAGTTAGTTTTTCCTTTCTTTTTTTAAAACTTCAATTATCCTTCTAATTAATTTGTGACACTCCATTTTTTTCTTTGCGTTTTTTCTTTTGTGCCCAAAGTTATAAATTGATGGTTGTTCATCGACCGTCACGTTGTGAGACATAGCCTATATTAGTTTAATGCCAATGTGAAAATTTCATGTTCATGCTACAAGTTCCAAATGTGGAACAGCACAGTATGATTGGCTTAGGTGGTATACGTGGATATGGTTCTTTACCCTTTTTCACAGATTTCCCAAAGTAATAAATTGGGAGCCTATATGCCTTCCAATTTTGTACATCCATCTGTACTTTTGATGTGAAAATCAAAGTTCACAGTGATGACAAGGAAGGAGAAGAAGTAAATTTGTTAAAAATAAGCTAAGGTCTACATGATGAAATTCATGATTTTATCACTTCTCGTAAATACCCTCAGTTTTTTGTGCCAGAACTCATACCTTGAAGGCTTGAACTTATCTTGATTCTTCATGCCTTCTGATTGCATCTTTCGTTTTGTTGTCTTCCTTTTGATTTTCTTGCATTTTGTTACCGTAAGGTGGGACTTGTAGCTCGGCAGTCCACCGGGTGGGTTTGTTTATCCTTCTAATTTTGAGTATCTTCTTGGATAGTTATAGCGGCCCATAGGCATGAGATGTACCTTATGGGGGGGGGGAGGCGGTCCATGGGATATAGTCCTTTCAAGCAGTGGCCGTTTAGTTCATGGCCCATTGGATGGTCAGTGCAAGGCTAGAAATTGGAACAAATTGATTTCGCTCGTTTCTGTCCTTCGCTTCAGGCTTGTCCCTCGGTGTGGTCAGTACTCCATACTGTCAGGCAGCAAAGCTTACACTTGTTCACTAATTATGACGGTTCGCCAAGACCTTTTTCCTCCTCCCTTTTCTACTCACTCGTAAGGGGTCTAGACCCCCACAAAGGGGGAGGGAATCGACTAAACACTTCAGCCATTGGCGGGAATTTCTATGATCTGAGATATATACCAGTTGCAACTTGCAGCAGCTGCACTTCTTTGCAGAACTTTTTATTTTTTGGTAGCAAAAAAGGTGCTAATTGTGATTGTCTAATTGATGATCTTTGGTTATTTGTCTAAAGAATAAGAATGCTCGTCTTACAACAACTAACTCTCACAAATCTTACAAAAGGCTTTAGCCACTCATAATGTAGTAAAACAATGTAAGATGAAATGAATGGTGATGAGTAAATAAGAATATTTGTGAGATTTGTGAAAGTTAATTGCAAGAAAAACATTCTTCAATTATAAAAGTAACTCCATCATTAATTTTATACATAAATGTAAAATAATATATTTAGATTCTCTCATACAATATGAAGGTCATACGAGAGATAGAGAGAGAGAGAGGGTTAGACCTAAAAGAAAATGTGTGTTTATTTCTCCTTTTATGAGCATCATATTATATCATATATGCGGCTTAGAAAACTGGACCAGTTATTAGATCGTGGAGGTTGTTCACGAGTTACTAGTCTGATTACAATCAAACCGGTATGAATTAAAAAATATTTTTTATATTATATATAATGTAATATATATTGTATATAATAATTAATAATTAAATAAATAAATAAATAAAAATAAAAATAATCAATTAATAAGCACTAATATACTTAAAACATCATTAAATAACTCCATTACAACTAAAATAAGTTCACAATTTTTATGACATAATATTCCATAATCAATACAACATCTTTAATCATAAAATAAAAAATTTAAATTTAAATACAATAAAATAAAAATAAAAAATTACAATAAAGCTATACGAAACTTAAAAATACATTTTTAAAACCTACTAAAAATGGGAATACGAGAAACAGATTTCGCTCCACCACGTAGTGAGTGAAATAATTACGTGAAGTAGTACATCCTTTAGCATCAGATTCTTCAGTTGTATAAGTTTGATCCTCTGTGGATTTAGCAAAATGGGAATATGATACTGGTTCAGCTAGGCACTCGGAAAGCTTAAGGTTTTCTCCTTGGTCAAGGCTTTGGAGCAAATCTCGACTTCTAGAGACCCATTTTTTTCTTTCTTCCTCTTCATCTCGTTGTCTCCTTCTCTTATTTACCAGAGACTCGGGGGAAATGCTGACTCGTCTGATTCCCTCGGGTTTTACCTAGTCAATATCGATGTTTGATTTTTTACATATCAATTTTCAAGATTGACTGAACTGACCAGGGGACTGATTCCTAATTTTTCTAGTCTTACTGGCTGATCCTCTTTGGTTTTCTAAACCATGATCATATGAGAGGAACTTATCCCAGCCCAGGAGCATACGGGGAAGATGACACATTCTACGTGAGAATAAAAGTAATGATAATTACCAAAATTTTACTTACAAACTATACTTATCAACAATTTATGAATAAAGTTGATGTAAAATAGTTATTCTAAAAATGATTCAATTTTATTGTGCATATATTGAGAAAGTTCATATATTTATATGTCAGGGCCAAACTTAACAAATTTTATGGCAAACCATTTAAATTGTGATATTAATTAACTTGGAAATTTGGTAAGGATGGTGACAGTCTCCTAATGATTGAACCACTGAAATTATAGTAAAATTTTGGAGAAGATAATATATCACGTGTTCTTGTTGTTCCAACAATTATAGATAGATAAGAAAACCCCAATTCCAATATCTGGTACCTCAAGGGCTTATTTTCCAAAACGTGGATGACTAGAGGGACACGAGCATCTTAGACTTAGACCCACTATATCTATAATTCTATATGGTACACATTGCCTTGCAACTTTTTACTAACGATTCCCTTTCATTGCCAGATTTTTTTTGAGGGATGGAGGATCAGAAAATTAGGTGAAGTAAGATTCCTCCAATAGAAAATTTTGAGTGTATATAAGCTAGTAAGTTTATGAATTATGAAGACTCTATAATTGAGGTCTATCCGTCTCCAGCTAAACTTATTGAAAATGAAGGCCTATGACTATTCACGTGTTTATAAATGTATTATTTTGTTAAAATGAAACTTCATTTAGTATTTTGATATAATATTATTTTTGAGATAAAATTTTAGAAGAGGCATTAAAAAATTTTAATTTTTATAAAATATCAATCTTAAATCCATTATATTTCTTATAGACACTAAAAAAAATTATCTCAAAACTATTTTGTTTTATCGTGCACTATTTTTAAAGTGGAAAAGGTTATGATACGGTACTTTTACCATCTTTTTTTTTTTGTTAATAGTATTTTTACCATCTTTAATAAATGTTAAGATTTAATTAGAATAAATTGTATATTTTCGGTGAAAAATAAATAAAACTTGACCCACGTTTAAAGAAAAAAGTTACAGGTTTGCCCATGATTGAAATTTCAAAATCTTTCGCTTCAAGATTTTTTTTTTTGAATTTATTATCCTACAGTATTTTCACCTTCTTTAATAAATGTAGAAGTTAACTAGAAAAAAAAATCACATATTTTGGTTGAATAGTAAAATTTGACCAAAATTTAAAGGGCAAGAGGTACAGTTTTGCCAATGATTGAAATTTCAAAATCTTCGCTTCAAAGATTTGTTTCTTTGAAATATTATCCTACATTATTTATACGAAACTTTAATTCAAATCATATACAAAGGATGATAGATTAATTTTTATAACAAGTCATTTTCAAGCATTGAATATTTAGATAGAGATTTATCTTCAATTAATTTCACTAAAAAAATAGGAGAAATATTAATAAAAAAAATGGTAGACTATATTTCATCAAATAATTAATTTAAAAAAATATTTCCCAAATTTCATTATTGGAGGGATGCATTTGTGGTGGTTATGAAAGTGTATTGGACCCTTCACATTAGAAGTCTTTGAAAGAGTACAGTGCATCTTGGGCAATCATGAAACTGCCATGAACTAAAGTTTGAGTGAAGTAGGACCAACATTGCTTTCTCAACAAATTAAAACAACATCTAACAGCAGATTATCACTTGTTCATAGCCAAAATCATGATCATTAACAACCAAATATAAGACCTTCAATGTATCCGTATCTAGTCATGTTCTTGTGGGTAGATAACGTAATATTATTTATATAATTTTTTTATAAATTGCATAAAATATTAAAATAGTTGTATCTTAATTTGAGATATTAAAAAAAAATCATGTTACAAGGCACAATTTTAAAATATCTCTCAAGATACCAAAAAATAATTAACTTCAAAAACAAAACCGAATATATAAGTTCCTACGTATAACTGAATTCCGTGTATCTAACTCATAGATGGTTTGGTGCATATGATTGATGTATCAAATATATTAATTAGGTTACTTTCATTTCAAGAAGTTTTGTCCCTTTGAAGAACTGTGTATTGCTAAATTATTCATCTTAAAAGAATATATATAAAAAGAAATGAATTATGAAAAGGAAAGTCCTTTTAAACAGAGTGATCCTTTCTCTTCTCCCACCAAGCTAGACACCTTGCACAGAGTACTAGTCAAACTCATTCGCAAGGTGGAGAATCAAGGAGGATTCATGCCTTTCTCCAATGACATCCTTTTGGGTCAACACCTTAATTTCCCAAATCAGTTCTCACTGATTCAATCATCAGCCACTGCCTACGGCACTGGATTTGATCATGAACAAGAAGAGACGATGGCCATGTCAGAAAGCTTAGTGGAGGATTCTTCTTCTTCTCCGTTTTCTGCAACTACTGATTTTCTTGAAAAGAATAAGGTTGGGAAACTTATCTTCTGCTTTGGGATTTTTCTTTCTGAAGTTTATGGCTTAAGAATTTGATATTGTTTAAGTCAATATGAGACAATAACAGTTGTGAGTTTCTTCTATTTTTTGTTGTTCTGATTTCGCAGAAAGTGGCTGGATACAAAAGGAAGAGAAACAATAGCAGAGTTGAAGAGAAACCAAAAGAAGTAATCCATGTGAGGGCAAAAAGAGGCCAAGCTACTGATAGCCACAGTTTGGCAGAAAGGGTACAATTTCACATCCCTTCTTTTTTATATTATAAAAATGATAAACCATAGAGTAGCCATAGTGTCTTCACAAAAACTATATTTTAAGATGGTGTCTCACGAGATTAATTATCTTCTATAGTGTGTCGAATAATTTCAAATTAGACACCAAAGAAGAACATGAAACCGTTATAGAATACAACATCAAAAAATAATTGACTCTAATTTTTTCCTTGATACCAGTTGAGAAGAGAGAAAATCAATGAGAAGCTGAGATGTTTGCAGGACTTGGTTCCAGGGTGCTATAAGGTAAATATCAGAATTATAAATATTTCTGTTATAACATCTTTGTTTAGTCCATGAAATAATAATTTAAGGCCATTCTTATGAATCTGCAGGCAATGGGAATGGCAGTTATGCTAGATGTGATAATAAATTATGTTCTATCACTACAGCAACAGATTGAGGTGATTATTAAGTGGTGTTGATCAAAATTTCTCATTCTTGGTATCAAAATCTGCTCATATTAACACTTTCCCTTCTTTTTCTAGTTTCTCTCCATGAACCTTTCAGCAGCAAGCATGTACTTTGATTTCAACTTCGGCGAGATGGGTGCCACTGAAATCGCACAGGTATGGCTAAGAAATATGGACATTGATATAAATACTAAACATGATATGAACATAAATACTATAATATGACAAATTAAAATGTTCATATAATTTAATATGTCGAGTCATATTTAATAAGAATATTTATTCAATGTTTTGAATACAAGTAATAGTTAACACCACTTTTTTTTCTTTTTTTTTTTTAAAAAGAACTTCCTTTATTATTGATTTGTATGCTGCAGAGGAGTTCTAGCACATATGAAATCCAAGGGATGGAAAGGATGGCAGGAGAAGGGTATGGAGGGTTTCCTTATTTCAACCCTACATAACATGGCCACTTTACTAAGAAGAAGTCTTTGTTTGTGTTTGGTTCCCATAACCATATGAAATTCATATATGCTTAATTTCCTTTGATACACATAAATTACTTAGATAAATGCAAAATGAAACTCTGTAAAAACAAATATAGATGAAAAAGCATTGCAGGTAATGGAGAATGACCCAATAATTTATGTCTATTGTGCTTTCCCCCAGTCATCAGTTAATATATTAAGTTCTGAATTGTACCTTTCATATTTATGGATTATGGCCTAAAAGTTGGCTTATTGCCAACCACATCCAAAAGATGATTTATCAATGGGCATTGCTATGGGATGGTATTATAAGTTTAATGTTTTTTATTTTTTTTACTTTTTCATATTAATTGAATATTTTCTATGTCATATATTTTTTTTGAAATTTTTTTACACTACTTGTACTGTTAATTCATCATTTTTTTAGAATTTACTTTTTCATAAGTAAAAAATTTTTAAAAAAATCTAAAAACATTTAAAATATATATATAATAGAAAATAATCAATTAATATAAAAAATTTTAGAAAATTAAAAATTAAAAATTAAAAAAAAAAAGAGTTAGGAACAAATTAATTTAAGCTATAGTTTTATTTTAGGGCGATAGCTTAGACTTTACCTTTATCAATTATCATGAGTAATGTCAAGAACTTCAATTTTATCAATTTTTAAACAATTTTAATATATAACAATAGATATATAATAATTAAGAGCTAGCTTAGTGATAGAAGTAAACATGTGATTACATACATTATTAATATATAAAGCCCAACAAATATTTATATAAAATAATTTGAAACCTTTGATTTTTGTATTAACTCAATTTGTTTTAATTTAGATAATTACTATTCATCTAAGAGTAATTATTGATTTACATTACATCTGAAACTACCCCCATCTCATTAGATATGTTCCCTTGAAATTGACCTCAAACAATTAATTTAGTGACAAAAGCTAACATATAATTTGTGATTAGATACATTATCATAAGTTTGAATTATAATTTTATCAATTCTTTAAAGTCAAACCATGAGAAGAATTATGACAACTTTTTTTGTCAATAAATAATATTTTAACGTTAGACGAAGAGTGAAGATTTAAATCTTAGAATTAAAGTTAACTAACACTTACTAAGAAATGTGCTACTTAACTGTAGTTGACGGATAGTATCTACTGCATTATGGGAGTGAGAATTTAATGAAATATAGTCCACAAGGTAATAGGGCTAAACAAAAGAGGCATATAAAAGAGTCCAAGTTGCAGAAAGAAATGATAGAAGAATCCCTTTCATTCTCACTGAAAGTGACAATGTGTGAGTTTGACAGCAAGTAGGGAAAATGAAATATCCCAATTTCTGCATTGTCGGTGATGATAATTTGGGGTCCCAGAAATAGAAATTTGTAGAAATGAGGATTGTAGTCAGATGCGTGTTAATTAGAAATGTGATTTGGTTGGGTAGATATTAGATAAAGCAAATTAGTGCGAAAGGGCAAATACATTGGATAATCTTAATCAGATTTTGGATGGACCAACGTCCTTCTATATAAAGACAACTTGAATAGAGACACTTCATGGGGATTCGGCAAACATTAAAATGTGCTGCACCATCCTGGAGTTCCCGCGTGGGGTACCCACCACACCAAATACCATTCATCTATATTTATATATCATCATCCACTCAATTAAATAAACCAAAGAAAAATATGAAATATGATGATAGCTTTCAAATTTTAGTATTTCTCTCTTATGTCATTTTAAGTGTATGATTTTGAGAAATTTGGGCTAGAATGATATAACTTTTAATTTTGGTGATTTTTAACTAGAGAATTATAAATTTATGTTTGAATAATATCAATGATTGTACTAATATGTTAAAAATCAAATTGATTATTGAATCAGAAAAATGAGTGATTCATAGTTCTATATAACAACTTACACGGCTCACATAGAGCTGGCAATCGGATCGGACTGGCCTGGCTCGGCCCGATCGGGCCAGTTTGGGCCGGTCCAAATTTAATTCGCGCTGGCATATTGTTAACCTAGCCCATCCCATCGGGCCTTAACTATAATTATCAATAATTTTAAAAATATAATTAAAATATTTATTTTTATACTAAAAATACTAAAATAATAAATA
>JASKGM010020484.1:0-30268 GCA_034509205.1 Ceratonia siliqua | reverse complement strand
AAAAAAAAGATGTAATTCTGATGAGTAGAGGGGTAAAATAGTCAAAAAAAAATAAATCTACTTCTCCTTAAAGGAGAAGTTACAAAATATAGATTTTACTTTAATCATAATTTTTCATTTTACTTCTCCTTCTCCTTCAAGAAGAAGCAGATACGAACAGTTCAAAAAATTACAGAAGTCATTATTTTTAAAAATTTATCCTTCTCCTTCTCCTTAAAGTGCAGCCGAACGCAGCCTAAGTAAGTTAATGAGAGGAATATTTTAATGTCAAACATAAAAAAAATATTTTAATACATTCTAAAAGTAAATATCATTTTGAGACAACTTGTAAATTTAAAAGATTAAAACATTATTTTACTCTAAATTATTTTATTTCATGTAATATATCTTATAGAAATTTATAAATAAATTTATATTATTTTGTAATCAAGTTCTTAATAAATAAGCTAACTTGAGTAATAAAAGTTAAAACCCACAATTTCTAACTCATTTCTGATTTCATAGATAATTTTCAAATCAAATTCAAGCTTACGTCCATAGACTCTTAGTCTGCGTTCGGTTCTCCTGGGGGAGGAAAAGTCTTTTTTTTTTTAAATGACTTTTATAATTTTTTTAATAGTTTATATATCTTTTTTCTTTTAAAAAGAAAGAAAAATAAAAAAAATATGATTAAAATAAAATTTTTATTTTATAAATTTTTTTTAAAAAAAATAAATTTATTTGTTCTTAATTATTTTATTTTTTTACTCATCATACTTATATTTTTCTATTATAATATCATAATTAAATTTTATAATAATTATAAAATTTAAATTTAATCAAATATTTTTTTAATATAATTATATTATTTCTTTCATTAAGTTATTTTTTATTTTTTAAAAATTATTATTTGTAATTATATATTTATTTATTTTATTATTTTTAAATTAAATATATAATTTTTATCCATTAAAAATTATTAATTTTAAATTTTTTGTGCATGTCCTTTTTAATAATTTTATCAATTAAAAGTCTTTTTAAATACATTTTCTAATTCAAAATTATTATCATTTATTGCATTCGAATATAAAATAACTTTTCATTCTACTAAAATATTTTTTTTTCAAAACCAACTTCTCATTTTATAAAAGTCATTCTTTTCAAAAAACATCCGAACATACCCTTAGCTCCGTTGTATCTCTTTTTGTTTTTTGAGAGACAATATTCTTTTTTTAAATGTATTTGCTAAAATTTCAATTATCCATACCTCTTTCTTAAAAAGGAAAAAGTTAAAATAAAAGAATATTTTAATTTTAAAAAAATTAATTTTATTACTTTAAAGATAAAATGACATATTCTTTTTAAAAAAATATTTTATTTTTTTAAAATTAATTTTTTATTTTAAAAAATATTTTATATTTTAAGAAGATCGGTTCTTAGCTGATCCAGTGCGCCAACCCGGACCGTGAAGGTCAAGCAGTTCGGGTCGGATGGTTTCCCCCCACCGCCACCACTAGTCGGTTTCCATATAACATCTGAAGCAGCGGCGACAGCCGCCAAAAGCTAAAAATGGAGGAGGACACACTATACCTGCAATTGCACAAACTCTCGGCCATAAAGTCAGAGGAAGCACTTGATCACATACTCTCCACCCTCTGGAAGACCAGAAAAACTGGTCTTCGCTCTCCGGAGAAGTCCCATTTTCAGTCCCTCCTCGACCTCTCTTCTCTCTCCCAACTCGACCCTGTAATGCATACCTAGCTTCTTTTCCCATTTACTTTTCTTATTGTTGAATGTATGGGTCATATTTGTCTGTTTATTTTGATGACTTTTTCAGGATATTTCAATTAATAGAATACTTCCAAAGCTTTGACCTTTCTCTCTGTTTTTGGGGTTTATTCTCTTGAAGGCGAGAACCCTTTAAATATACTTTTGTGAAGACGAAGCATGTCTCTTCTTCTTCCTTTGGAAAATATTTATGCAATTGGTATTTAAATGTTTTCCAATGAATATTTTGAAGATTAATTATTCAAGTAATACGGTTATCATCCTTTCTGTTAGTATGATGAGATCTGATCATACGTTTTCCTTCGAATTCAACTGGGTTACAAAGTTAAGACTTAAGAGTGTAGCAAATGCTATAATTTTAGTTTATTTTCTGGACTATGGAAGTTGAGAAGTCTAGCGTGTTACTTCTCACCTCTATTACTTTGATTTGCACTTACTTCTCAGGCACCAAAACCCTTATAATTCACACTTTGGTTTGATTTGTATAGGCTAGAGATGCATAATGTTGGTGTTTTTCATTCTTTGCCTGCGCTCCCCTTTTTCTTAAATGGAAGAAAACGATTCCATAATGTAAAGCTGCAATTCTTTTTTAAAGGCTTTACAATACTCATCAATTGTTGTGATTTTTCTTTTGCTACTAATGTATTTATTTTACGGTATATATCTTCGATAAGTTGTAGAATTATGTATGATGGAATTTATGTATAATAATCTGACAGTCACAATAGGTCTTGGCATGCCTTCGCTCACTAATCAGAAAATGTGCATATCAAAATTTCAATGGGGATGACCTTCTGAAATTGTTTCCCCCTGATGTGCCACTTGACCTGCAAAGCATGCTTGTGTTATCCTTCCAGAAGAATCAAGATGGGTGGAAGGAGGATATATCTAGAGAACAGGTGATACCATTCATACTTGTAGACACATGTTATGCATGGATTTGTTTTCCTCTTCTCTATACTTATTTACCATATTAAAAGACTTTAGAAACTTGCCTATATCATAAGGAAAAATACATGCATACCTGCAAATTGTTGGGGACAAATGCTTTGAGCACATGTTAATTATATGAGCATGCTTAATAGTTTATGTTGGAAGTCTCACATTGTTTGGGTAAGGTCATTAATTATCGTATATACGTGGAAACATCCCTCTTCTCACCAGGTGCTTTTGTGAGGAGAAGTTAGGCCACCACGAAACTTCAACATGGTATAAGAGCTTGGACCTACACCAGGTGGCAACTTTCATTGGCATCCTTAGTGGTGATTAGGTTCATTCCCATCGATCATGAGAGGGAGTGTTAGAAGTCCCACGTTACTTAGGTAAGGTCATTAATTGTTGTATATAGGTGAGAGACATCCCTCCACTCACAAGGTGCTTTTGTGAGAAGGAATTAAACCATCACGGAAATTTAATAATTTAATTTCTCACTTTTGTCTCTGTTGTACAACCTCAAGATGGTTGTGAGGTTGCTTGGAGCATTGCATGCATAAATCATACAACTGCATATGCGTCTATATACGTGTGTGTGTGTGTATATATATATATGATTATTCAAAATATGTCTCCACTAAAATGCATATAAAACGTTAGTTTTTGCTATATAATTGACTAACTCAGGTATTAAATAGGATTCGAGGAAAGGATCCTTGTTGTTAAACAAAATTCTTTCTAATCTCTAGTTCCATTTTTTCAGGGTCCAAATCTGGTGTTTTGTTTTGATTCATGAAGCTTGTATCAAATACTACATGATTAATCCTAGATAATCACATGCTACCTATTACAATGTCAATCTCATCGGTCTGATGGTAGCTTCCTATTTAGTAGGAGGGAAGTTTTGACAGTCCGTTTGAAGGACATTTTTGTAAATGTAGAATATCCTGCACAATGCAGTCCCTTATCCCTGATTAACATACAGATAGAGAGAAGGAATGGGGAGAAAATCTGTTTATTTCACATTTTAAGATTAGTCAATTTTATCAATAAACGTTAGACAGTTTTATCCTTCGCCTGCCCATTCTCATATCTTCACTGCTTTTGTGTGCAATCTTTTCAGCATTTGTCGCCAAGGACAAGTGTCTCCTATCAGGTCAGAACAAATGTTTCACCATCTTCTACTCCTTTGCTATCTTCAGAGATGTCAGCATCTCCATGGCCACGTCAAGATGATCCTCTTGCCCGACTAAATCACAATGATTTTGGAATTTCAACACCACTTGTTGCTGATAATAATGGGTCAGGGCTGATTGCATGCTTCCAATCTAATATTGTTCCTTCTGACAACTTGGTAATTAGAGCCATTGGTTTTTTCTTCTGATTTCTGTTGTAAACGTTCAGATTGTTAGTTTTCTATTACTTAAATATCTTCTGTTTCCACAATTCATTTTTTGCATGAGCAGCACTTTCCAATTATCCCATCTTTTCTCAAAGGAGTTACATGAAATTTTGTTAAGGTCTTTAAATGCTTAGCGAAGTATATATGATTTCCTATAGGCTGAAGGGAGTAGATGTTTTCATGTTCAGTATGGTGAAGCTAATGCAGCGGCACAAGTGGTCAAGAAAGATACTTGGAAGTGGAAGAGTTTGAAAAGAATAGAATTAGGCAGGATGGGAAGAATGGAAGGGTATGGCTATAGAACATGCGTGGATATTAAATAATGAGGACTTGAGAAGTATAAATTATTTAAGATCTTCCATTCAGTTTAGATAATAAACCAAGAAACTGAACATGTAGTTGTGGATGGTGTTGAGTTGGCTAAAGTTGATGCTTAGTTGTATTATATATGATTAAATATGCTGCAGATACATTCTCTTGTACAGTTGTAGGTGGTAACTAGCATACTTGATACAATTTTTTTCTTCTATTGGCTACTTATCTATATATGATTTTTTACCATGAAATAAAATCATAGGAAAACCTTCCCCGCCTGAAATCAATGACTTGGACCATGGAGAATCGTGGCACATCCTCAGCAGATAGAGTGGCCATCATCAGCCTTAAGGTAATGAAGAAAACTTATTTTTTGATCATTAATATCCATAAGCTAAAGACAATTATGATGAGCAGATTGCTTTTTTCTCCTTCTACTTTTCGATAAAAATGGATGAGTTGGTTGTTCATGAAAAAAGAAAGTTGTAACCATCAAATTCTGTTCAGCCATCGATTCTGTGGTGTTTAATTTTTGTAAAGTCTGATGGTATTTGATTAGCTCCTTTTAGCATGCTAACTCCTAGGTGCCGTTTTGTACTGTAGGTGCTCTTTCTAAAACCTTGGTGAGATTGCTTTGATAAGCTACTAGAGAATTGTCTTTTCTTCTTTTTGTTTTTGTTTTTTTGTAATTACATGTCAAAAGCTGATTTTAGAAACAGGTTAATAAAAAAAATTTACAAGTGCTTTAGATATTTGTAAGGACCATAATTTACATGCAATGTTAATATATATATATATATAATTTTTTTATTAGATTCATTCTGGTATAACTTTGTAACATTGGTAAATATGAAGGGTATTAATTACTATATTATTTTATTTATTTGTAGTTGCATGATTATAGTAAGTCTCCATTAGGTGAAACTGAGGTGAAGTTCAAGCTTACAAAGGACACACTTGAAGCTATGTTGAGATCTATGACCTACATCAATGAACAACTCTCAAGTGTGGTAAGAATTTCTTCTGTATTTTATCATGATTAAGATAATGAATTGGAGAAGTAACCCTGTAGTTTTGGGAATTCATCAAAGATTATATTGTTGAAAAATGAGGCAGAGTCTTTATTTTTTCCTATGTCAAAACTTGATTCTTTAAATGCAAGAGGCCAGGAAGGATAATGTCTAATTTGGTTCGGATTGATAACAGAAAGGAAAAGCAGATGAATTCATTATATGTTGGATGGCTATTTGCTAATAAGAAATGAAACTAAAAAAAGAGCAGAATAAATATAATGCCATCTCTATGCTTGCCAGTAATAAATTAATTAGTTTCTAAGAAACGAGTAATGCTATCTAATGCAATGGATTGAAGGTAAAAGTTATGGGAGTACAGGAAATATTTATTCAAGATCTAAGTTTTTTGGCACGACACAACAAATAAACTGCTTGCTGGTAGGTCAAACTATAAGAAGAACTCTACACTGTCTATAACTTAATAATAGGCATAAATTACTCTAGGTCCCCCAAGTGTTGTTTATGTATATTATTCCTGATGTTTTTTCGGCTTATGAAATATCTTAGGCAGAAATTTAGGGAACTTCGATGGAGGTTGTTAAAGATCATGCTTTTTAGTGCTTTCTGGACAGAAGTCTGGTATTGTATTTTATGTTTGTCTCAGCCACTCATCCACAAATATCTCTTTGCAGGTAGGGACATCTTCCGGGCCAGCAAACAAGAAGCGAAAGACTTAGCTCGTTTTTCTATTGTTGATGTCGCTGCTCATAATTGAAGTATTCTTCTTAATTATGAGATAATAGTTAATTGTTTTAGTCAACAAAAAAAATGGGGGTACATGTACTAGAACTACAACAGAAAATGGATATATTACAGGACATTTGAGACAACTTTGACCATACACAAGAACGAATGGTTGAGAGAAATTCCATTGATGTATGCCAGACGAGCACTTTCTAGGACTCGTCAAATTCTTGGCCTATAGTTATGGTATTGAGATGAGACTCCATAACTATGAACATATACACAAGGATTAAGTATCTGTCATGCTGTCGGGGTACTCCGCCAATCTTCCAAAGAATGAGCTCTTATATTAGCTGCTTCCTAGTGCATGGTGCAAAAAATCGCTATTATAAAATTGCAGCTTCAAATAATGAAGTTCATATTAGAAAAGGTAAAAAACCAACAAAAACAATGAAGTTATTGGGTCTGTTTGGTTTTATTTTTGTTTTATTGTTTTAAAAAAAATTTAAGAACTTTTATAAAACAAAAGATTAAAAAACATGTTTGATAATTTATTTTAAAAACTGAGAAATCAAAAAATATGTTGGGATGATTTAATTTTAAAGTTTTTTTATGTTAATCATAATAAATTTGTATTTACATATTTCTTTCATTGTGTTTTCTACACTATTTTGGGAGAAGTTACGATTTTGGAATATTTTTAAATTTTTATGTTAATAAAAAATTTAAAATAAGTAAAATAAATTTTTATTTTTATTTTATTTTTGAATATTTGGGTTATGAATATTTTTTCTTATTTTTTTAGATTCTTTTAAATTGTAAATTATTTTTTAAAATTAAAAATCAAAAAATTAAAAATTAAAATGAGCACTATCTTTTTAACACTGTCAAAACAGGCTGGGCATCTCTTTTTTTTTTTTGGTCGAGCTTCCATTTAAAAGTCTTGACTCGGTCTTCAAAGACTTTAAGGTTTAAGCGAGTCCAAACAGGTCTAAAAGGGCCTATCTATAAAAAGTAACAAAAAAATAATAAAATATACAAAAATTAATAAAAACATATTCTAAATTATTTAAAACAAGTATATATCAATAAAAATAAATTATTTATAATAAACAATAACTACAAATTAAATAATAATAATATTATAAAATTATCCTAATTCAATATTATTAATTAAAACATCTATAAAGTATCATATTTAATAATAATATTTTGAATATATTTTAGATATTACATTCATTTATTTTTTTAGATTATTTTTATTTATTATTAAAAATAATATATTTTTAATATTATAACATATTTATATGTTATTAAAAATAAAAAATTTAAACTAAGAGACCAAGTCAAACCTTTATAAACTCGCATACATTTGAGTAAGAATTCCAACCACTTTGCCCAAAAGACAGTTATTTTATTTTAAAAAAAAATAGAATAACATCTAAGCCATTCAAGCTTAGACGTGGGAGAAAATGGCAAAAAGATCCCAGCGTTCTCCGTAAATTTTATGTCTTGAAAAGCCTCCAACTTGACTGTGCTACTTCTTGCACATCCCATTGTCCTTTCGAAACTTGATGACGGTGCTTGGTATTCCAGTAGGCTCCTGATTTTTAGGCCAAACAGTAGACTCTTTCATTGGTCTCTTGCGATAGAATATTATAATTGGGAAGTGGGAACAGTTCATTTCTTGTGTTACAACGTGCAAAACAGTTTATAACGGAATAGGGGTCTAATATACTGTTGTGGTTGAAGCTAATAAAGTCCTCTCCGTTTGCTCATTCGTTTTAGAGAATTGTACCAAACCAATAACTAAACAGAGAGAAGATTGAGGTTGTGTCATTATTAATGTCAAGTGACATATGATGTGATGTCCATATATAGAAAGCTAAAACTGGTTGTCTTAATATTAAAATGACTGTTTCTGGTTTCTTCGCAAAACAGGTGGAGGGCCTCAAGTCCTCAACCAAATATTTCCTTACCGTAACGACAAGGGCGGTTAGGAAAGACTTGCAAGGATTTACGTCTCTAGTTCTCTTCACCGTAACAGCAAAGGTAGCTACGAGGAGAAGATGGGCAAGCTCAGGACTACCGCACAAGGTGCTGGTGACAAGAAGAAAATAGGAAAAGAAATCTCTAAAAACCAGCAAATAAAATAGAGTTGGGCAGTGCTGAAGGCTTAAGTTTTCCACTCTTGGATGCCTCTTGGATGGTGCGAGTTGAGTAAAAGAAACAAACAGAAAACAACTACCTGCTATGTTACATAAGAACAAAGTCCAGTTATCATTTCTACAACCGGAGAATAATATACAATATGCATTTTCCTTTCTCTCTTTTCGTGTTCGATTGTTCGAATACTCAATGTGCAACTGTTGGAGATAATCTCTCACACTATATGTGCCTCGGACTGCATACACTCAAAAGGTAAAATTGAACCCAAAAAAAAAAACTGCACGCTTCAAAACAAGTGACAGGAGCCAATAAAAGCATATCAAAATGAATGTGTCAGATAATAAGATTCACTGACACTCATTTTAATGAATTTCTGTTAGTTCTTGGTACTTATCTTGAATGCAACGTGTGCACTTAAGAATTTCTAGAAAAAATGTGACCACCTTTGGCCAAAGACAAGATTGGTACTGAGGCTAGAAACCCAAAGCAGAAAAAATAAAGCCCCGCAACTAAAACTTTCAACTCTTTCTTCCTGCTCACAGTGAATTGGAGCTGCACAAGGACACGTTTTCCTATTTACCCACAGGACTTATGCTAATTTCCTCAGGATCAGATTCTGCATCAAAAAATTCAACCACCATGGGTGAGCCAACTTCATTTGCTTCTACTTCAACCCATCCATCCTTCAAATCCAATAATTCACCAGTGGGTGACTTAAATTCAGGAGTCTCAGATGAATCAGAAGTCACAGACGAGATATTTAGATGAAATTTGTTCATGGCATCATAAAATTCTCCAACTCTATTGTTGGAAGTGCTAACACCCTGAATGGAATTTGCAGAATGTCAAAGAATTAATAATAAGTTTCTGTAGGTATTTTAGAGTATTGGATTAATAACTGAACTTTTTAGCGAATTAATTCAATACCGGCAGAGCTGTTGATGTGGGTCATTAGATGAAAACATATATTATTTGAACATTTACTAATAAGAAACAAAATAAAAACCCTTCCTCTAGTTGTGCAATGAAACTGAAATTTTACATATATACTTAACCCCCCAGCATCTTATTTGACACCCATTAGCATAATTCGTTTTAATATAAAATTTCTATAGAATGGTCTTTTCTACTTCTGTTACGTAGAGCGGGGGATTAACAAACTACGGGTCTTCATTGACAAGTTAGATAAGAGGGACACTACCTGATACAAGTGGCAAACTTGCCAGTCTCATTGGCAATAACTGTGAATAATCACATAAAAGGAGGGGGTAAAGATGACAACTCTACTACATTCACATGGAACTGAAGTATAGATTTAAAGCAAAGAAGTTCCAGGGGGTAAAACATAGATTAATGGAAGCATAATTACTAAGTGTGACTTACCTGAGTTTCTTTTTTATAAATAAAAGATGGAGGAGCCACTGATTTATCTGAGCTTGAGAGGTTATTCTCCTGTGGTGCAGACACAGATAAATCACTTGAAGTCACATGCTGGGAATCTAAAGGCTCCAAATCCAACTTTTCATTGGCATCTTGGAATGCCTCAACTATATTTTCATTATCAAATATGGATGAATTCACTCCTCTGTACGCTGCACCTTCCTTTACAAGAATTTCAGAATCAGCACATAAGTGAGCAGCTTGATCCTGTTCAAGAGCAGAGCTTGCATTAGTCACACCCTTTACTGATCTAATATCTGAAAACGAACTTGGATTCGCAGAAACAGGCACAACAACTGACTTGGAGGTTGTAGATCCATCCTGGTCTACAAAACTTGGGGCAGTGACAGACAACTCAACTGCAGTAACACCATGCTGTTTTTTGTCTTTAGAATCCCCGGACCTGACTTCATTTTTGGCTTTCATATGTAGTTGGGAAGAAGCTGGGTGAGTTTCATGACCAGAAGTATTATCTTCTAGTCTCTGATCATGCAGTTCAGATTTTTTATCTGTTACATTAGTAGTCATTTCTACAGATGCAGAAGTCAAAGACCTTTCAGAAAACTCTGTAGCTGAATCAGAAAATACAGAAGAGCCAGCAGCTGGTGGGCTAGAATCATAAACAGGACCCCTGTGTTGATTTTCTTGGACATCACTACTCACAAACTGGAGGTCTGACTCCTCCACAGAAGCTTGTGTTGAAATTCTAGATTCCTGGAGATGATTATCTCCTTGCTGAAAACTAGCTGATTTTTCCTGTTTCTCATCAGGTATGTTCTCAATCACTTCTGATAGTGAAGATAGGCTTGATTTACTGCTACTATCCTCATCAACTAATTCTCCTCTCAAATGGGTTTCACCAGTATCATGAATTGCAACCTGTCCTGTTTCAGGATAGAGGTCCATCTCATAGGGATTTTCCACCCCACCCAACAGTATTTCAACTTCATCAATGCTATCCTCTCTTTGTATCATCTCCACAAAATCAACTTCTTTAGAGGACTGGCTTCCACGTTTAAGAAGATCAGAAACGTGATCCATGGAGGAAGTTAATTCTGTTTCTTGAGGCAAATCTTGTTCATTGAACTTCCTCTCATCCGGATCAGTTGAACTCACTGATTCAGTATCAGGAACAGAACTCATCTTTGAATCACTTGCTTCACTTGATTGCCTCTGGAATGTGGAATAGCTTGTTCCCTCTGAAGCCATCCGCTCTGATACAAAGATAGGTTTCCAATAAATATCTTGTCTCTCGTGCTTGGCTGCCCCTAATAACGATGGTCCCGAGCTGAAACTTTCATGCCTGCGGAAAAATGTATCTTTCTGATTAAACATCATGACATCCTGTTGAAAACTGTCTCCCTTGGGATCAGGTTTTTCTTCATTTGAGTCATAAGGAATATCAAAAGGATTTCGTCTAGGCTGCAAATTAGATGGAGCTGATTCAGGAATGGGTGATAACCCCAATTCAACAGAGGAATCATCAGGGAGATCAAATGGGTTGCGTCTTGTTGTAATGGGTGCAACATTGATGGGGTGATCAGTACTTTCTAAGTCTATTAGATTCTTCTCAGTCATCAGCCTCCGAGCTGTTCTTCTAGCAATGAGATTCTCCAAACGTTGGTTCCTTTCTAGCTCTGAAGTTCCCAGATCCATCAGATTCTTTTGGTCAGCCTCTGTCCACTTAATGGCTGATCTACTTTCATCCTCTACGCCGCTCTCCACTTCTTCCTCTTCATCATGTTCGTCAACACCATCTTCTTCCACTTCACCCTGGTTTTCAGTATCTTCATCTGATTCATCAGTGTCATCATTGCTTTTCTGAGACTTTTCAGAAGCAGCGTCAAAACCATCATGGGACAAAGGAACAGGTTGCGGGGCTTTTAGGTCTAGTAGTGGGTGGAGCTCATCAAGCATGGGAATGATGTCAGCCATGGAAGCATCTGGCGAGAAGCACACTGCCTGATCAGATCCTGACTCCAAAGAGTCCTCCTCATCATCATTGTTCTCCACCTCTTTCCAAGATGAACTGGCTGGAAAGTCCAAGTTTTCATCAAATCCCTCCACCAGAGTTTTTTCATTTCCAATATCACGGGAAAGACCTTCAGCCTTCAATTTCCCCTCAATAACTCCCCTCTGCATTTTCTCGTTTATTTGCTTCTTATGTTGAATATTCTGAGAGTTTTCATCAATCAGTGGCACGTAAGAAAGCAAACCATCATCTTCCTCAACCTTGTTAACTTTATCTCCCGCTAAACTTGCTTTTTTAATGACAGTGGCACCCTCTGAAAACCCAGTTTGAAAGGATGAAATGCCATGAGTAACTTTCTCTTCTTTTTCAACTTCGGGTATGGTGGGTTGCCCAAAACTCAGAAGGATCCCAAGCAGAATAGCAGTGCAAACCAAAACAGGGGATACAGAAACCAAAATGGAAAAGACAGAAGGAAACGATCTGTACAGAAAAATTAAGAAACCCAAAAAACCCAAAAGGAATGGATGATTACAAACAAATCTGTAACACGCTCTGATTGAAATAATCAGCCGTTTCTTCATTTGGATGCCAAATTCCAAAGCTGATCCCATCTCTCTATCTTTCTCTGTCTCCATCTCTCTCTTTAGGTGCCCTCCCCTAATTGAAATCTGTTTTGATGAATCATGCAGAAGCAAACCAACGGGTACCCCTAAGATCCAGGAAGAACAGTTCCCAAAAAATACCAAGCCAAATTAAGAAAGTTAGGAAATTTAACACAATCTGAGATGAGGCTTACCCCAATAATGAATCAAGAGAAATTCTGCGGAACCAGAGGAAAAGGGAAGGAAAATCTGGAGAGGAATGACTCACCAGCTAAGATTGAGGAAACAAAAGAACACAGGCAATGTGAATCCTCTGCTTTTTTATCTATCTTCTTTCTTTACTTCGTGATCCTCAGCATTGCCAACAAGAGCTGTAGGGAGCTGTATTTATGTGTTATGTTATATGGCATTGCATTTGAGCGTTCGACAGAGAGTAGGACAAAGAGAATGAAGGAGAAAAGAGAAAGCTGCAGCTACTATTATTTTGATCTTCTCATTGGCTATTGCTTTCTATAAGGAAATCTTGTACTCTGTCCTACTTTCCTGATATTACTTGTAATATAATATGAAAGGTGAAATAGCGTATTCTGAATCACTATTTATCTCATGGTATATTTTAGAATATAAAATACATTGTCTATTATAAATAAAAGAGAGAAAGAACAAAGATGGATGTTGGTCACCATCATTGCCTCCTCGAGTTTCTGACATTTGATTCTAATTATTTTATTTTTGTCCCTCAGAACATGGCATTGTGTTAGCCTTGTCTAAGGGACAAGGGCTTGAAATAAAAAACTGTGGGTACTATCCAATATGTTAAAGGAAAAACAAACATTACTCTACAAACTAAATATAGTTAATTCATATTCTGCTAATTGACCAGGTCATTTTACAGTGTCCAGTACGAAACCAACAAAAACTATAGGATGACTGACTTCAGTTTCAATCTTGGACCCATTTTTCTGCAGAAATTATTAGGCAATTACCTCCCTTGTGTACCATAAAATTCTTCTAATTTACTATAAAATGTTTAGTATGCCATTGAAATCTGTTTATCAAGAATATACTAGGAAATCTCAACTTAGTTTAGAGCTTGTTTGTGATAAATAGTAGGGTCAACTTTGAAGTCTCAAACCACAAAATCTGTCCTTGGGCTTTCATATCTCGTCTTTTTCTTTTACCTAATTAAATTACAAGTTAAATGGATTGATTAGCCGCCTTAGACGTCTTTATGTCTTTTCCTCTAAATCAAATTGGAAGAATCGCCCAAAAAACAATACTTATCTGAGCAGAGCACCAATAGCCAACAGAAGCGTCATATATCACTTTTTCTCATAAAATTATACTGTAACTTTTTTAATATTAAGTGTTTCGAACGTTAAAAGTTTAAACTCTTATTTTTTTCATGATATTATATCATTATTTATTAACAAAAAAATTAATTAAAATAGACATGCTCCTGTCACATTCTCTTTTTTTGAACATAAACTTCATAGTTCAATTCAATCGAATTTTTTCCACCAAAATAGGTTTCTAGCTTGTCCATGTCCTTTCTTTTGAGCATAAATTTGTGTTTAGATTTGGCAGGTATAAAAATTATACAAAATAAAAGGAAAATATAAGTACAAGTTTTTTTTGGGTGTAAAAATTAAATAAAAATATGTTATTTTTGTTATTAAATTTCATTGATGTTGAAGGAGTGGGACCATTGGATCTGGGGTAGCGACGGTTGCTCATACTTCAATCATCTGACCCAAGCCCAACCAATAGCACGAAATTGTACCCGTTTAGATCCACGGTACGGGAAAGAAAGAAGCGGCCACAGCGGTGCCACGACTTCCATTGCCGCGCGCCCCCGTCTACGCGCCATGAACCAAACTTCTTCTACCGACTTGCAGAAGCAGAAAAGATGTGATTTTGGTTCCGATCGTATTTCTCCCACTCATCCACTTCTCACTTTCCCGAGAATCCAGTGGGAAAGTTCAAGAAACGCAGCGGATTTCGTTATCGAGTGTAATAAATAATCATGGATCATTACAAAGTTCTAGGTTTGCAAGGACACGCATCTAAAGAAGAAATCAAGGCGGCGTTCAAAAAATTGGCCTTTCAGCTCCACCCAGACAAGCATTCGCAATCGCCCAAGGCCGTCAGGGACAATGCTACTGTTAGATTCAAGCAGGTTTCTGAGGCTTATGAGGTGCTCATGGATGATCGGAAGCGTGCTGACTACAACACACGGTCGCGGGCTGGCGGTGGCAGAACTGGTGGAAGTAGCGGTCACAGCTATTACTATTATTATAGTTATAATTATGGTCGGAATGGGGGAAGTCACAATTATAAACCTAGATATAAATCTGGTTCTGGCTTTAATGTTGATGGCATCGCGTCCAAGTTTGAGCTTGCCCTTCGGTATCTGTCAACGCGAGCTTTTCTTCTCAATCTTGGGTTCGCAGGGTAAAGCACTTTATATATATTATAGTAGATTCTTAGAGGATTAGATGTTTTAAATACTTCTTGTTATATTATGATTTAGAGGTGTTCATTTGCCGAATTGACTCGTTCACTGTTGACAGCTCTGAATTAGAATCCTTTGATCTGACTTCCTTGGTATATTGTAATTATGATTTATTTTTACCTGTTGTAATTTTTTCCTGGTCTATCCAGTTCAACTTATAGCATTTTGTTATAGACATCTCTATTCCTTCCATTTGAGATTAATACTAAGTAAAGATACGAAATTGGTGATTGAAACAAAAGTCCACTCTCACTCTGTTGCTAATTTTAAGATGTTTAGTTTCAGTAAACGTCAGCCCTATGTACATTACTTCAGCCTTCTACTTCATTTGTTGGGTGTTCAAGATTGGGAAGTTGTAATTAAATGCTTATACCTTTAAATTTGATATCATTATTGTTCCAAATGGGTAGGTGTAGCTTTATGTCTTAAAATGGAAGGTTACTGGGTTAGAAACTCAGAATCATTATCTCTTTTAATTTATGACTGTGCATTTAGATTGTAACTGACATGCAGCAAATTTATGTATAAAAGTATCTGACATAAATAGGATGAAAAATGTACTGAGGTGTCTTTGAAAGTTCAGTTTTATGATAAGATTTATTCTCCCGTTAAATTCTTGGTTGGTTTTACCCATTTGTGTTTTTGGCTGGAGTATATTCTAAGTTAATAACCAAACTTTTTGGAAGTCAGAAATATAGTGAAAGATATGTCCAAATATTTTAGGCACTGAAGATAAGCTCTGGTACTGTCTGGTTTCTTGTTTCCTACACTGAATCCAGTTACAGATAAGCACTAAATAGAATTTGTTTCTCCCTTTTTCGCTAGCCTCAATCTTCATCTAGGTATAAGCTATCAATAGTTCATGAGCTTCTTTTAGTTTAAAAAAAAATTTGATGATAGCCTGATATAAGATGTTAATGCAGAGCTTTATTAGGTGGGATGGTTATTATTGATTCAAGCAGAGAAGCCATATGGAAGATGCAAAATTCTGGGGTAAGCTATTAATCCATTTTCTGATGTACCACACTACAGCTTAATTCTTGGCCTTTGATTTTCCTGTCCCTTAAATGTGAATTTTGTCTTATCTCTTAGAATGATAAGGATTTTAAATTCAAGATTAGTTTTTTATTTTTTTTAATGAGAAAAATACATGATAATTTTAACATGTAATTAAATATGAACTTGATACAACAACATTGATATGATTATATTAATAATATACCACGGTAATAACGTCAGAGAAAAGTTCTACAATGTCTATAATACATATCTTGTCATATTTGGCGGCAAAGCTGCTTTTTTCATATTGAGACTTCTGGTTAAAATTATAAAACAGGTTTTTTGTAGTTGATTCCGGCCTGTTTCTGTATGATGGTTATTTGGTAGCCTGTGGTACCTTTCTCGTCTTGCATCTTTACTAAATCGTTCCTTTTCTACTTCTGTCATTGTAATTTGAATTCAGAAATCATTTGAAGAAGCCATGGAGTCCATTGAGAAAGCCAAAGCTAAGAGACGATAAGATGGAGGAAGTCATTGATTGATTCTGTTATCGTTGCACTTGTTACCTGAAAGCTTCCTCTCGATTGATTTAGAGCTACACATAATGATAGAAGCATTTTTCTCATCTTTTTCTGAAATAACTTTTCTCTCTCCTCCATTTGTGTGGTTGCTGCAATTTACATTGTAAGATAAGTTCTTGATTTACCACTTACAAGTGTAAACAATACAAACAGAATGCAAATTCATGTACATAAGGTCACAATCTCATTTATATATTCAATTGTCTAAAAGCTCGTTCTATCAACATCAAAATCTCTGTAAACCATTTGAATACTTTGCTACTAGGGTACATCTAGGAGTAATTTTCATTCTTATTTGGAAAAAAAAAAAGGGTGTACATGATTAATTTGCTCTCAGCCTTGTTAAGTCAACTTAACTTGAATGAACTCTCAAGTTCAAATCAAATATTGAAAAAAGAAAGTAAATTCTACAAGAAAGAAAAGAAAAATATTATTAAAATTGGGCATCAAACGACGACATCTTAATAATAAATTTCTAAGTATGTAAAAAAATATTTATATACAAAATGTGAACAGTAATATTTTTTTAGAAAGTTTTCTTCGTTCATATATATATTTGGACAAATTTGTTCGTATATATGAAGAAATCGTTACCAGTTACCACTGCGTGATCAAGAAATGCCAATATAAACTTTCGGGCCGACCTAACTGGCCCATGGCCACGTGAAAATTAATTATCCGCGCTGTGCTCTCCTTAATCCTTATGTATATAGCGCCGTAGGTGTAGGAAGGCTGCCCCTTCCATCGCTGGGAGCCGTCCATGTTTTTACCTTTCTTCCCCCTCCTACTATTGCGAGTTTGAAACATCCCTTCCCTCCCTTATAGAGATGCTGTTACTCACAGCGGTTTTAGACTTTCAGCTATGCTCCTTTCATTAGCTTTTTCTCATCCCATTCTGAGGAGTGAGCACTATGATTCAAAATAATTACAAATGAAGGTCTTAAGATGATGAAAAGTTATTCATATAATAAGGTGTAAAGTCTAAGTTAATTGGATAGCTAGATTAAATATCCTACTTACATTAATACAATTTTATAAGAAAAGCTTTTAATAGCGTTATTATTCTATTTCTTGTGATTTCATTAATTAAGTGTGAAACTTATGCATTCTGAAATGAAATCACAATGGTAAAAATATGATATTCACCGTGCAAACTAACTTTTTTGTTTAGAAGATTAATTTTAAAATTATGTTATGACAAGAGACATTCTAATTCAAAACAAATTATACTTTTAAATTTATTATTATAAAGCTAAGTAGATTGATCAATAACAACCCTTCAACTATATCTCAAAAATCAAGGCTCCGCCCTATATCTGAGCGTCATCTCCTGCTGGTTTTTAGATGTTATCATGATCGCTGATATATAGCATATTGCATTAGAGAACAGAGCAGATCAAATTCACATAATACTGCAATAGGAATGAACGTTGTCATCGCTGAATAGAAAGACTGTTTCATCCTGGACTGTTGAGTAGGCTTGGTCAGGAAAATACCCATGAACACTCTCATTGTTACCATGCATGTAATAGTTATAGGAAGAAGTAAAGGTAGATTCATCCAAGTACCCAGAGGCATATGGGTAGTATTCACTGTCGTAAGGGAATGGCCAATACTCAGCCTTCCTTCCTGTTCTTCTCACTATCTTTAACACCTTCCTCTTGTCCACATACCCACTCACTGTCACCTTCTGCTTGTCCATGTCTATCTCCAAGCTGTCAACACCTGCATGCAGCTTTCTCATATTCATTATATTGACTAAATGGTTCCTCATTTTATTCAAAAAGGCAAAAGAGAAACAACATATATAGAGATATTAGAGAATGAGTTCTTGCCATCTATTTTGGAGATTGCTCTTCTTATTCTTTTTTCGCACCCTTCACAATCCATGTGCACTCGTAGTTCCACAATCTAAGGCCATGAAAAAAAAGATTAATTAACTCATTGTTAGTATTGTGCTATGAAAGAGAGGTTCATGCATGGCACTTACAGACAAGGCATTAGGAAGTCTGGTTTTCCCAAATGGCCACCCAAACATGGTGATATATATATGCAGTTCTAGAAAAGATCTTCAAGTTCTTCTTTCCTTCTCCAATATTTCTCATAATAGTTTCCCAGTTCAATATCTCCCAGCAGAAGCTGCAGCTACCGTTAGATATATAGCTACTGTGCAATATCATCATATGGGTATTAAGAAAATGGGAATTTTATTAAAAGATATCATAAATTTCAGTGGGAAATCAGAAGAATATATTGAGATCGACGTAGATCTGGTTGAAGCGTACAGATAAGTAACCGAATCTATACCAATTTTTATTCTGTCTCTTTCAATAGTATAATAGGCTCCCATCTACAACCTGAAAACTGATGCAAGTATGATATGCTCTTGCTCATTTTGATGCCAATAAACGAGGTCGAAACGCTACAAATTTCATCAGAATTTATTCCGTAGGTTTCAGTTGCAAACTTTCCATACAATGATACATTACCTCAAAAGTAAGCAAATTAAGAGTAAGCATTTTAGATCACTTGCCAAATATGGAGACAAACTATATCCCGTTGTGGTAGGGATCTTTTCTTCCCCTTTTTATTTACAGTGATCTTTTCTTTTTCCCATTCTCTGTAGTTGATTGGACGTTGAAGTTGAGATAAAGGGGTGGATATTAATTTTGAGGAAGGGAATATCATCAGAGGAAAGGAAAACAACTAGCTAGAAACATTATGGTCTATGGCTAGACTAGTTGTGCTGTGTCGTGAGGCACCACAGTGGAAAAGTGTGTTGCTTTTCACAACTCCCTACTCAACCATTCCCACAGCATATGCTTTGAGATTAATCAGTGGCTCTCACTTTTTCATTTTCATCCCACTCCCACAACTCTCCTTTTTTTAATATTGATAAATAATTAACAGCAAAAATTGAATCAAAAGCCCTCCGGTCAATATATTATTAATTTTGATCCGAATTTCTTATAGATTGGATTGCTTCAGGAAAAATTCAAATTTTCAAATTTTTTTTCATAATTATTTTTAGAAAATTATTTTTAAGTTTTTAATTTTTATAGAGACTTGTCATTATATGAGATTTTTGTTAGGTCATTATACATACTGCACCATGTAACACAATTCTCTCCTATCACACAGATGAAGATGAGTTAAGCTTGGCCTAATTTTGTGGGGATTACGTTGAGGTCCTTCAATGCCCTCAAATCTTTAGTACAGTACCCAACCCATAACCACTAATATGCCCTACATCAAAGTTTTGTTGCAAATTAAATAAATAATAATAATATTTATACATTATTTTTTTATATCTTTTTTTATAATTAATATATTATATTATTATATCATATATTATCATTATTATTTTTTAATATATTGATAGTTAAAAGTTAAATAAATAATAAATAATATTATTCATAAATAAATAAGTATAAAAGCTATAGATCAAATAAATAAGTAAATTATTATTACTATTATATTCTTATTTCTATAATTTTAGTTATATTAAGCATTCTAAACCCTAAAGGGATTAAGTAATTTATAAGAATTACTATATTTAAACTTCCGTGGCAATATATATATAGAGAAAAGTGACTTGTACAACGTCCTTCGTTTTACACATTTTTTTAATTATTAGTATATTATAAATAATAATAAATATTATTAATATATAATAATAAAAATAAATTTAAAAATAATATTACTCATATAAATAATTATAAAGATTATGATTAATATAATTTTTAAATCTTATAATTTTTTATAATTTAATTAAATTTTTATTATTTTAATAATTTTTATCATCAATTATTTAATATGTTAATATAATTATTGACATGACTAAAATTAATATACGTAACATGCTTACGTCAACCCCATTCTCTCTCCTTCGTCCATTCTCCTTTCTCTTCCAACCCATTTCGTCTCTCTTCTACAGCCTGCTATTTTAAGAGTGGGAGTCATTTTACAGCCATCTCCTAGCTGCAAAAGGGCATCTTCTACAAATCAATCTCCTAGCTGAAAAATTGCATGTCAATGTTCTCATTCAACAATGAAAACATGGTACTATGGCAGAATTTTCAGATTGTCCAAGATTACTTGGAAATTTATATTCTTGAAATCATAATGAATAACTACCATTGTTGGAAGATGATACAGAGTGGCAGCGAAAGTTCTCCTCTTACAACTGCAAGAGGCTTGGCAATCCCCAATCACTTGCAAACGCATTGTTGGAGCAAGAAAACCTAGCGAGTTTGCTTCAAGGGAGTGTCGAAGACACTGTAGCAGAAGACTACTCTCCTATATTCCAATAAAACTGACTGGAAATATACATCAAGTAGTATTTTAGGACTGTTTACGAGGACAAAGTTCTATAATGCCCTTCACAATTAACTAGATTGACTACAATACACATATAATATGTGAAAATAACAAAATAGCCACTCTACATTCCAATAACAGGAAAAACAACTAATAACCATAAAACAGCAATAAGACTCATTCTGAATTAATTTCTGGACTTCTTAGGATGATCCAACTTATCCAGGAATTTCATAGTAGCTTGTTCTACATCAGTCCCTCCCTCTTGAGAAGAACTCGTCCTCGAGTTATCATCGGGGTAGAGAGGGTGTTCATGATGGACATACCAGTACAATTATGCTTCGTTGAAAGTCTTGGAAATTTCAAACTCTTTAGGCAAGTTTACCACATAAGCATTCGATATAATCTTCTTAAGAATCATGTAGGGACTGTACTTCTTGGGCTGGAATTTATTATAGGTACCGATGGGAAATCTTTCTTTTCTTAAGAAAACCATCACTAAATTTCCTTCATGGAACTCCTTGTGTCTCCTATGCTTATCGGCTATAGTCTTATACTTGTGATTTGCAATCTCCAGTTTCTGCTTAACCTCATTTTGAATCGTTTGCATTTCTTTAGCAAGGTACCTTGCCGCCACACTCTTAGTACCACCTTCAGGTAGTTTAGCTAAATCCAGAACGTGCGGGGGAGGTTTAGTGTAAACCACAGAGAAAGGAGATCTTCCAACGGCACTGTGGTGAGCATTGTTATATGCAAATTCAGCCTGGGGAAGAGCATGATTCTATGCTCTAGGCTTCTCACTGCAAATGCATCTAATAAGGTTCCCTAAAGTTCTATTAACCAATTATGTTTGCCCATCAGTCTGAGGGTGCACAGTGTTGCTAAAATTCAAAGAAGTGTCAAACATCTTCCATAGAGTAAGCCAAAAATGACTTAAGAACTTTGAATCTCTGTCAGATGTGATGGTTTTAGGGACCCTATGCAATATAACAATTTCTCTGAAGAATAGTCTGGCAATGTGGGAGGTATCTGACGTCTTCCTGTAAGGTATGAAGTGAACCATTTTAGAAAAATAGTCCACCACCACCATAACTGAATCTACACCCCTCTGAGTTCTAGGTAATCCCAGTGCAAAATCCATAGATAAGTCTTCCCAAATACCATTGGGAATAGGTAATGGAGTATAAAGTCCTGTATTCTGGGACTGACCCTTTGAAGTTTGGCATACATAACATTTCTGTACATAATTCCCCACATCTCTTTTCAACTGAGGCCAATAATATTGCTTTTCTAGTAAAACAACTGTTTTATCCCTTCTTAAATGTCCACTGAGACCACCACCATGCAAGTCTCGAATGAGTTTCTCACGTAATGATGTCCTAAGAATGCATAAACGATTTTCAAAGAAGAGATATCCATTTAAGATGTGAAATTCTCCTACATGCTGTTTAGAAATACATTTTCCCCAAATTCTGCTGAAATCATCATCATCAGCATACAGTTCCTTTAAACATTTAAGACCAATAAGCTCAAGCTGAAATGTCACAAGCATTGAAACTCGCCTGCTCAAGGCATCTGCCACTCTATTAGAAATGCTGAACTTATGCTTTAAGACAAAAGTAAACTTTTGCAAGAAAATGGACCACCTCGCATGCATATTGCTCATATGTTTCTGAGTATTTAGGAATTTTAGAGCCTAGTGGTCAGTATACAAGACAAACTCTCTTTGAATCAAATAATGTTCCCAATGCTTTAAAGCTCTCACTACAGTGTATAACTCTTGGTCATAAGTATACCACTTTCTCTTGGCTTCATTTAATTTTTCACTGAAGAAAGTGACTGGTTTTCCTTCCTGAGATAACACTGCACCAATACCAATGCCATAAGTATCACATTCCACTTCAAATATCCTTTCAAAAGAAGGTAAAGCTAGCACAAGTGCATTGCACAACTTATCTTTAATCAACTGAAAACTGTTTTCTTGCTCATCTTCCCATTTATACTGCCCTTTCTTCAAGCAATCTGTAATAAGAGCAATGATGGAATTAAGATTCCTGATAATCCTTCTGCAAAATGTAGCTAAACCATGAAAACTTCTAACCTCCGTGACATTCTTGGGTGTAAGCCACTCTCGGATTGCCTTTAATTTCTCATCATCCACTTGTACTCCTTGGGCACTAATAACATTTCCTAAGAATAAAATGCTAGAAGTCATAAAATCATACTTTTTCGAGTGTATATACAATTTATTCTCTTGGAGAGCCATAAGTACCTCCTTAAGATAAAACAAATGGTCTTCTTCACACCTGCTGTAGATGAGAATATCATCAAAGTATACAATAACAAATTTACCAATGAATAGCTTAAGCACCTTATTCATCACCTGCATGAAAGTACAGGGTGTATTGGATAATCCAAATGGCATGACAAGCCGTTCAAAGAGCCATTCTTTGGTTTTAAAAGCCGTCTTCCATTCATCACCCGGTCTAATTCGGATATGGTGATATCCACTTCTCAAATCTATTTTTGAAAAAGCTTTGGACCCTTCCAACATGTCCAACATATCATCCAACGGCGGGATAGGGAATCTATATTTCACAGTTATGCGGTTGATAGCCCTGCTATCAATACACATCCTCCAACTTTCATCTTTCTTAGGAGTGAGTAATGTTGGCACTACACACGGACTAACACTTTCCCGGATAATTCCCTTTCTCAATAAGTCTTCTACTTGCTGCTTCAAAATCTCATTTTCTTTAGGGCTCATCCTATAATGTGGCAAATTAGGTAGACTAGCCCCAGGTATAAAATCAATCTGGTGGTGAATGTCTCTAACTGGAGGTAGTTAGTTGGGAAATTCCTCTGACAAAAATTCACTGAAATTCTGAAGCAATTGTTCCACATTTTCTGGAATTTTCTTAGCTGCTTATTGTTGCACTGGATATGGTAAAGATTTAATTAAAAGCAAATAAATCTCATGTGATTCCTTGGCATCCTCCATAAACTCTTTCTCACTCTCTGCCATAATAAGGAAAGATTTCCCCGTTACTTTAAAAGTTCTAGGGCTATCAGTAGCGCTCTTAGATGGTACCATAACTATATTATGACCGTTCCACTGAAATAACGTTATCTCTCCCCTTATAAGTGATACCTACATCATATTGCTAAAGTCTTCCTAATAACACATGGGTCGTATCCATATCAATGACATCGCATACAACTTCATCAGAATAATGTTTCCCAATAATAATAAGAACCCTGCATACCTCAGAAATCTTCTCACTAGGTCCCTTCTTAACCCTAACCAATCATATAGGGATGAGGGTGTAGCTTAGTAGGCAATTTCAAGTATTCAACTAATTTCCTTGATACAAAGTTATCACTACTACCATTATCAACAATTAAATTGCACACCTTACCTCCAATACTGCAAAGTGATTGGAAAATATTGTGTCTTTGGGAAGGTTCCCCTCGGGGCGAAGAGTAAAGAATCCTCTGAATAATTAAATTAAGCCGCTTCCCATCATAGTCATCTCCTCTAGCTACTTCATACACTTCATCATCGAATTCTAATTGCTCTCGACCCTCTTCATCCTCGTCATCTTCCTCAGGCTCCATTATGTTAACATATTTTCTAGTAGGACATTCACTGGACTTATGCCTAGGTTATCCACATCTATAACAACCCTAAACCCTTGGAAGAATCTTGATTAACAGGTTGTTTACCCTATCTTCCTCGACTAGAATCGCTACTGCTAAATTCCTTAGACTGTATTGCAAGGGTCTTTTGGGGTTAGTTAGGCACACCTGATTGGGGTGCTTTTCCTTTCCCAGAGTAGATATTACCCTCACCTCACTTCTTTCTGGAGTAAGTTTGCATGTGACTGGACTTCTCCATCAATTCTGCCTTCAGTGTCATATTGTAAGCTTCATCAACACTCCAAAAGATTTGGAGTTCAACATTCTCCCTGATTTATGCTCTCAAACCACCTAGATATCTTGCTACCCTATAATGCTCTGTTTCATTCAAGTTATTACGGATAGATAATCTATTAAATTCAGTAATGTAATTTGTCACTGACTTATTTCCCTGAGCACAACTTTGATACATGCAAAACAAGTGCTGCTTATAATCAGGGTTAGAAACTGAGCCATTAATTTCTATTTCATCTTTCTCTATGTTATAATGGGTTGTCTCCCTTGCCTCATTCTATTTTGCTGTAGCTGATCTCACCAAAATGCAGCTCCACTTTTAAATTTATACGCCACCCATTTCACCATTTTTGTTTTAGGAACTTCCATCATTTCAAAAAATCGCTCAACCTCTGATAACCAATTCAGAAATTCCTCAATATGTAAATTATCGTTAAAAGTTGGATATCTGCTTTAATTTTATAATCCTCCGGGCCCCTGTCATTTCCCCTGCCTCTTTGTTCCCAGGGAATAAGAAATCCTTCTTCAGAATCTGAACTGGTATAATTTTGTAGTGCTCTGTTTCTCCCATGCCTACCTGCCAGTTGACCATTGAGAGGTTGGGTTCCATGAATATTAGCTTTCCTGACTTGTTCATTATCCCTCGATGCCGCGTGTTGCCCTTTCTGGTTGTTTAGTCCCAGTTCAGCCACTAAAGATCTCAACTCTGCCATCTGGTGCCTTTGTTCGGTCATATATACCTGCAGCGTTCTCTGTTGAGCCTCGATTGCAGCTCACACAGAGTCGGCACTCCTAGTCGACTCGCCGGACAGTGCTGGTATTCCATCTCCACCGCTGGTTCCTTCCCTCGGATGAGCCATGCTCTGATACCACTTGATACAGAGTGGCAGCGAAAGTTCTCCTCTTACAACTGCAAGAGGCTTGGTAATCCCCAATCACTTGCAAACGCATTGTCAGAGCAAGAAAACCTCACGAGTTTGCTTCAGGGGAGTGTCGAAGACACTGTAGCAAAAGACTACTCTCCTATATTCCATAAAACGACAATAAGACTAATTGCTCATTTTGAATTAATTTCTGGACTTCTTAGGATGATCCAGCTTGTCTAGGAATTTCATGTTCTCCATCAGAAGAGGGTCTTTTAAGAATTTTCAGAATCACAACATCTTCCATTGTTTTTCTTTCCTCAGTTTCAGTAAGACTAATATGGCCCTGTTTCAAGATGTGAAAACAGAGCAATGGCTGCTTTCTCTAATATACAAAATTCTTTAGACAATTTACAAGATAGCAAGCAACGTACTAACGATCTGAACTGCAAAGGCGCCTCAAAAGCCCATTCCTGCTGTCTCTGTAACTATAGTCTGTAAGCCCACTACTGTACAAGCCATGATATTTGGTGCACATTTTTATTCCTTCAAAAGATTAAAAGATTAGTGATGAGAAGGTTATCACTAGAACTGCTCCCCCACCTTGGGCCCTAGAAAGAAAACAAAAGAATAGAAAATAAAGATTGCCTGTTACAGAAATGGGTTGCTTACTATCTTGTAAATTGTCTAAAGAATTATGTATATTAGAGAAAGCTGCCATTGCTCTGTTTTCACATGCTTGAAACAGGGCCATATCAATCTTACTGAAACTGATGAAAGAAAAACAATGGAAGATGTTGTGATTCTGAAAATTCTTAAAAGGCTCTCTTCCAACTATGGTATCAAGAATATAAATTTCCGAGTAGTCTTAGACAATCTGAAAATTCTGCCACAGTACCATGTTTTCGTTGTTGAGAATGAAAACGTTGACATGCAGTATTGCAGCTAGGAGAATGATTTGTGGAAGATGCCATTTTGCAGCTAGGAATTGGCAGCAAAACAGCAGCACGCTGTAGAAGAAAATACGTTGAAGACAGAGAAAATGAGTTGCAGGGGAGAAAGGACAGAGGAGGAGAGAGAATGAGTTTGGGCAGATGATATCAGCTGATATGAACAACAATATATTATGTAAATAAATTTTAGTTAGGTTAGATAATCATCTTAAGATAATTGACCCTATTAATTAAAATTTTTTTTAAAATTTTAATTATAACAATTATAATAAAAATTAAATAAAATTATAAAGACAAAAATTTATTAATCTTAAAATCTAATCGATTGTATATTCTTATATAAAACTAACCAAAAAATAACTAAAGATTTAATATCTTTAATTATTGGTAAATAAATTGTTTTTAATTAGAAAATCTAATATCTTCCCATATAAAACTGACCAAAAAATCAGCTAAAGATTTAATATCCTTAATTACTGTTAAACAAATTTTAAATTTCTAATTAGAAAATCTAATCAATCACAGATCTTCTACCAGTTAGTTTTCATAACTTGACTCCCTCTTCTCCAAAGTCGGCAATCACGTGACTGAATGTATAAAAGGCCCAACAAGATGAGTGATGAACAGTTCACGTTACTTGGAGAAGCCGCCAGCCGTAACGAATGCGGCAGTAGTGAAGAACTCAATCTCTTTCTCCTGGAAACCTCGTTCCAGAAGGCAAACACTTCCCAGAATTTACCCAACTTTATAATAGCAAAGATAAATGTCTCTCTCACTCCCCTTTTCTCTTTAATCTCTCTCGCATGAGACGCTGCCTTTCTGCTAAACGGCAGGAATCACAGAAGTAGCCCTTAAAGTAACTTTAGCTCCGGAAACAGGCTCGAAATTTCTTCCTCTCCTTTCTGGTATTCATGTTTCGCTGCATGTGTTTCGCTAGCTTGATTTTCTGTCGTTCATGTGCGCCTTTTGTCATTGAATGAGTTGTTGTCTCTTGTGATTCTTTCCAAACTAAAAAGTTAATGAATGGACTTTTTTCCGCAAATCATTAATAAATGTGTATTGAAATAGTTTATTTGCAATATTTTTTTCAGTGTTTCCAATCGCATTTGATTTTGTCGACAATTGTTATGAATATTCTGCTTGCTCTGTTTCTGGGTGCGTGCCACTCTGTCTGAGGCCCAGAAATCTGGCATTCTAATTTTTTTTATGCTTTAAACCTTACCACTTTTGGCTGTAAACACTGGCTTACTTTCAATGCCATTTTGGTTTATGGTAAGTGTCAAAGCAATTATAAAAGTGTAAACATGTCCGTGAAAATATTTTAACTTTCCAAAAGGAAACCCATGATTCTTTTCCTTACTATATTACTTCTTTTCTGACACTACCAAGGGGATATACTATTTTATTGGAATCTTTGGCTTATTATACCATATTCTGATCATTTGGTCGTGTCTTCTTGAGGAGGGACTCTGTCTTTGATTTTCTTCATTTCTGGATTGTAGATTCTTTGATGCAATGGGAGTCTTTGGGAGCTCCACTCCGTTGTGTCCTAGCAATCGGCATTGCTCGCAATGGGCTGCAAAGCATATGAGATTTTGTCTTTGCAGTGTAAAGGACACAACTTCTTTCACGTTAGGTGTAATCAGTGTCGTCACTTGGGTAGTTGCTGAGATACCGCAAATAGTCACAAACTACAGAGAAAAATCTACTGAGGGCCTCTCTGCCGCTTTCTTGACGACATGGATACTTGGGTGAATGATTTTTCTTTATAGACGTCCTAAAAGCTGCTTCCATTATGTGATTCATCCCTAAACAATTATTCCATACTATTTGTATTTATCTGTTATGTATTCCGTTGTTCTATTTAAATCTCTCTCTCTCTCTCTCTCTCTCTAATGTAATCTTTTCAACCTTGAGTTGACTATGCTATGTGAGATCTCATTACATCATTGCTGAATATGATTCATGTGATGAACTTATTCAACCAAAGCTTAAATTCAATGAAATAAATTAAGTTGAAGAATTATGCGTTTCCCCTCTGGGAAGTGCAAAGGAGGAAGGTGAGGTTACACTTACAGGTTCTAGATTAGTTGGGTGCATGATCAGGTTTGAATGTCATTGAGCCTTCCTTTCGCCACAGCTTCCATATTTTACTAATTTCAAAATATCTGCGTCTATGTTCAATATTCTGATTCTGATTCTTTTTTATTTTTTATTTTATTTTTTTAAATGTCATTCTGCAGAGATCTATTCAACCTCTTTGGCTGCATGCTGGAACCTGCTACTGTGAGTGTTTCAGTGTTCCTTGTATCTTATAAATGTTACGTAGATTTTCCTTTAGCAGTGATCTGCACAAGCTATACTCGTTTCCCTTGTCATTAAAATGTAAATACTGTTGATTGTCACGCAACAACATCCTGGGGAAAATGCGAGAGCAGGACATGTTTTAAGTCAAAAGCAACTTGTTTCATACTTGAAACACAAATACATGCTCGCTAAAAGGGAGGATGTCTTTTTCTGTTAAGCTAGTATTCTAAAGTGTGGAAATTGCCTAAAAGACCATTAAAATCAGGCAACCCCTTGACAGCCCTATCAAAATCTTGGAAAACATCTAAAGATAGTCTAAACAACATTATATTATGGTAATCCATATGAAGGAAAAACACTGAATGATAAGTTGCTGCACAATCTGCAGAAATGGCAAATCTGCCATGCTGGAAAGTCCCTGTAATTCTAGAAGACTAAAAATGAATACTTTGCTATACTATCCTTTTATCATTAGCCTCTTATTGACTCAAGCAACCATGCCAAATTGCCTTCTTTCAATATTGCAGCGTGACATATCCCCCACAAAGGAAAACTGGAAAGACCAAATTTGGAAAACAGATTGCATTGTCAGAAAGTGAACCTTGTTTCATGCTCAATTCATTGTTGACATTATTCTCCTGTGTCTTTGCATTCTTTAAGCTCTCAATAATCCAGATTTCGGTTTACTTATGGATACTTCATTTACACTGTCAATTAAAGTTCCCTTTATCTATAATTTGAGAAAATAGTCATTAGCTTGCACGCAAAGGCTGTCTTCATGTTGTTCACTCAGATCGCTGTTTCTGGGATCATAATAAGTGCCCTTTTACCCATTTTCTATTTGCATTTATGTTGAACTTGTAATTTACCATATGCCAATATATATTTTATTAATGTTTACACTAAGGTATGTTAAGTGATTTTTCCTTGTTTATGCAGCTTCCAACTCAATATTATATGGCAGTGGTAAGAATTCTTACTGAAGGCTGAGGTGTTATAATATCTAGTAAATCTTTATTTTTATCTGCCTTTCCCAGCCGTTGCTTGTTGAACTGACATTTTTCCTGCTGTATTAATGTGCAGCTGTATACCATTATAACTGTTGCACTTGCTTTACAAACCATATACTATGGATACGTATATCCTCGACTGAAATGCAATAGACAGCTCAAGGTACAAATCCTTTTACTTTTTGTTGGATGTGAACCTTTTGACTTGCTCTTGTGTGTTTGCTGGTAATTGTTGATGATCTAGATTGGAAACATTAAGCTCCCTCCCAGGGGCGGATAAGTGACATAGGGGGGTAATGGCCCCCCTAAATTTTTTTTTTCATAAAAATAATATTCTTTGTAAGCATTGAGAGGAAGAAGAGAGGCAGAAGAGAGGGAAGGAGTAACGGGAGAGAGTTTGAAAAGCCAGACTCCTCATTTAGGGTTGGCA
>JASKGM010020473.1:0-30274 GCA_034509205.1 Ceratonia siliqua | reverse complement strand
ATGAAAGAAATAATATAACTATATTAAAAAATATTTGATTAAATTTAAATTTTATAACTATGATAAAATTTAACTATAATATTATAATAAAAAAAGATGTAACTATGATGAGTAGAGGGGCAAAATAGTCGAAAAAAATAAATCTACTTCTCCTAAAAGGAAAAGTTACAAAATGGAGATTCTACTTTAATCACAATTTCTCATTTTACTTCTCCTTCTACTTTAAGAAGAAGCAGATACAAACGGCTCAAAAAATTATAGAAATCATTATTTTTAAAAAAATAACTTTTCATTTCTCCTTAAAGGAGAAACGAACGAGCTGTAAGTTACCATTTCTCTAAAAAAATTTATTTTTTGTTAAGTTTTTTTATAATATTTATTTTTTTATTTATAATAAATTTTTTGAAATTTTTTAAGATGTTTTTATTTTTTTAAAAAAATTGTCTTTTTTTAAAATTGTCTTTTTTTACTGTATAATTCTTTTTTATTTTTTTGAATATTTTGAATTTTGAATTTATAATTAATTTATTATTATAAAAAAATTAAAATAAAATAAAAAACAAAATTTCTTTTAAAAATTTTTCTTAACTTCCCCAGCCGGGGGAAGTATTGGCCTTAGAATTCCCCTACCTGGGGAAATCACCCTTCGTTTTGATGGCATTTGCTATACAACCCTACCCGTATTCATTTTTTTTACATTTTTTATTTTTATTTTTTTTTAATTTAAATTTTGTATACTGTTGCTTCAACGGTATTTTTAAAATCTTTTTCTAAGTAAAAAGTTTTTAAAACATAAAAAAATAATTAAATAATATAAAATGTAAAAAAAAAAATAATGAAAGGTAGGACTTATTGCTACTGCTGAAAAATAAAACAGTAGCATAACAAGTACTGTATTTTATACCTACATTATGTTATATCTACTATTGTATTTTTTTATATTAAATCAATGCCTATGATTAAAGATATAAAAATAATATATGAATATTATTGAATAATATGATAAAAGATTGTTAATTTAATTATTAAATCATTATAATAAAATTTTTATTATATATTTCGTAAAAAATAATTTTATGTATCTCTCAAAATTGTACTCTTTGTGAAAATGACTATTAGAAGTAAGTTGTAATCTAATAACAAAAATATGTGAATAATTTTATAAGATGTGTTAAATACAATTATCATATAAAAAATTAGTGTTTTGACATGTCATAATATATATATATATATTTGAATTGTCATACACTTTAAAGATTTTTGCATTTAAGCCAAAGCTAAACTACTATTTTTATTCATTCATAACATATAATATTTCTCAATTTAATCTCTTTTAATTTGATAAAATTTTAATTTTATCTACAATATTATCTCATTTTTC
This sequence comes from Ceratonia siliqua, assembly GCA_034509205.1. NCBI lineage: Eukaryota > Viridiplantae > Streptophyta > Magnoliopsida > Fabales > Fabaceae > Ceratonia > Ceratonia siliqua. The sequence goes on along the minus strand of JASKGM010020473.1, from coordinate 28,893 downwards.
TCTTTATTCACATAGGATATAATTTTTTTGAACATTTTTTTAAAATATTATTTTATAATAATGTTAATACAAAATTATATTTATATATCATATCTCTTCATACTAAAAAATAATTAGATTAATATAAGTTTGGATTCATATAATTTCAGTCAATTTTTAATTTAATCCTTATAATTTAATTTTAGTCAATTGAGTCCTTATAGTTTTTATTTATATCAATTTGGTCTATAGCGTTAAATTATAAGTTAACACCATTAAATAACTGTCTGTCATGACAATTAAAATATATATATATGACAATCTTACGTGGCATAATTTCAACGCTTTCAAGTCACCAGCACCAAGTTAAAAATTATGTGGTCCCCTTCGTAAATTGCCATTATTTTGTGTCTCATGACCCTCATTCTCCTATTCCTCCCTTCACCACCAATCTAACCCATAAACCAGAAGAACCCAAAATCAAACCATTGAGAACATCCCAATTAAGGGTAGAAGTAGGTCAGGCCTATCAAGAGCCAACAGCCTGGCCTACTGTAGGCCTAGCCTAGCTTATTTAGTAATTTAGGCCAGATTAAAGCCTTTATATAGGCATATTTAACAAAATAGGCTAGGTCTTTATATCAAAGGCCTAGCCTATAAGCTGGTCTATATTTATTTTTATAATATATATATTATATTTTTTAATTTATATATTTAAAATATTTATGTAGGCCAAAGACTATTTTTGGCTAGTCTTTGGCCTAATAGGCCAAGGTCTATTTTTTGTATATTTCTTGACATGCCTAAATAGGCCAACAAGTCAGGTAAGGCTTACCAGATTTTATAAACAAGCCAGGCCAGACCCATTTTATGGCCTACAGCAAGCCAACAGGTCAGGTTCAGGCTATGACTTTACCATGCAAGCTTGGCCTATTTGCACCCCTACTTCCAACTACCTTGAAGGTGGCAGAGCAAGAAGAAGAAAAAATGAATCATAAGCCCAAAACGACCACGTTTTTTGGGAGATATGGCTTGGCTTATGGCGTAGAAATTATATAAGATTGTTGACAAGAATATAAATTATAAAAACTCAATTTATCAAAATTAAATTATAAGAACTAAAATAAAAATTGAGTAAAACTATTGAGACCAAAACTTATATTAACCCAAAATAATTTTAACCAACAATATTTACCAGTTTAGTTATTTAATTAATCACTAGTGTAGATCAAGGAACTAAATCTCTTGCCGTTTAGGTCGAAACACATGAAACATTTTAATTTCGTACGTGACTAAAATAGCACAACATATTAGTTGTGAAAATCCACCGCTTTGAAAGAAAAAGAAGGATTTTGTTGATTTTCGAACAAAATTCATGGAACGAATGAAATGCATCAAAATGAATTGTATAATCTTCTAAAAATCTTAGATGAGACTGTTCTGAATTGTGGATTCTAAAAAAAAATTAGGCTAAAATCTGACTCTGAACATATTTTCCTACATTGCCCAATTTCCCTTAATTTTAACTTGTCCGACCTTCAGCACAAACAATAGAGATTCCCCTAAATAATTCACAAAAAATGCCAAAATGAAATACAATATTTAAGTTCAGAAATCATTCTCAGTTCTTACATAACCTCAATTGAAAATTAGAAATTGAAAAATTACCTTCTAAAGCTAAAAAATGGTGAAAAACTCTCAAGATCTGCAACCTACAAGTACCTCTCATCGTCCCAGTTCCGGCACCTCTGAGCAATAGATGATCAAGCAAAGACAGTCAAGTGAGGACGAGTGCGAGATTGACGAGAATTGAGATCGAGAGAGAGGAGATCGATAAGAGTCAAGGCCGAAGAGAGGAGATCATCGCCATTCGCCAAGACCGAGAGTGAAATAAGAGCTTTAACTTTTCACCTTTTTGAGCGAGGAAAAAGTTTCTGTTTTCTGAAATCTGGATTTTTATTCCTGAAAGTGAAGTATGTTTCTAATTCTAACTTTCTACTTTATAATTTACTAATTTTGTCATTTTGTGCATCATTCGCATGTATGGGACTATGAGTTTGTGATTTTTTTATTTTTTTAATTATTTTTATTAAATTAAACATATTAATATTTAATTTTAGACTTTTTTTTACATAAACTAAAAATCTGTTTTGTTTATAATAGTATAGCACACTCAAAATCCAATTAAATTTTAAACTTTTTTTTACATAAAAAGTTATTACTTAAAAAATTAAATTGTATCATTAACTTCTCATTCTCACTAAATAAATGGTGATTGCTTTTTTAAATATAATTGGTTTTTAAAAATTAAATACATCAAGTTAATTATAAATAATTATATAAAAATATAAAATTTAGATTTCTATAGAAAATGTTTAAAAATTATGATTCGCTTATTTTCATATCCATCTTCTATTAATTGTGATAAAAAAGTCTTGTGAGACTGAATAGTTATTTAAAGAAGCTATATATATATAATTTCTACATTTTTTTTCATGATCTTATATAGGAGACATAAGTTTCAAATTTAGACCGTTTGCATTAAAAATTTGGATATGAAAATAAGCCAATCAAAATTTTTTATGTATAACAAAAACAATAATAGAGGTAATAGAATTATAGTCAATACCTCATATAAATTGACTTAGAAAACACCTAATCACTAGCCTAATGCTTTATACTTTATGGGTTAGTGTTAGTTGTATGCTTGTTGATTCAAGCATTCATCTCAAAATAGTTGACAATTTATATAATAATATTAGTGTAAATATTCCCACTTCCTAGTTTTAGGATAAATATTTATAATTAGATTTCTTTAAAAAATATTAAAATTAGATTTCTTTAAAAATATTTTATCTCTTTTTTCATTTTATTAAATAAATTGCAAGGATTTTCTGAAAATTGATTTAAATACTTATTTTCTATATTTTTAAAAAAATTATTAATAGCAGACAAATTAATATTTCTCTCTTTAGTATAAAATTAAAAAGAATTCATTTTTATAGTATGAAATATTTATAAAAATAAAGGTATTTCACCTATTATTATTACTCATTTAAAATGGTTTAAATTTTCTGTAAGAAAAAATTTTGTTGTGTGACTTTTAGAAAGATATTAAGATATTTAATATCTAGTATGGATAAAGCAAATCTTAAATAGATTATATAATTTTCACAAAATTATATAAAATTAATTAGAAAAAAAATAAAAGATTGGTATATATTTTTATATATTTTATTCCAGTTTAAAATAATATTGATGTTAATTAAGTTATAGTAATAATATATAGATATAATTTAATTAGGATAAAAAATGAAATGTTATAGATAAAATTATTTTTTTGAATAAAAAAATAGATTGATTGATATTAGGGTATAGTTTAGTTTATTTTTCAATTTACATATTTGTATTATTATTTTATAATACAGATATGAGTTCATGTAAGGGAAAAGCAATATTAATAGAAGAAGATCCAAATGACAAAAGAAAGAGAAAAATAGATATTATTGGACTTATGGGGAAATGGTTGGTGGAAATAGACGATATGTATAATACAATTTTTGTCACAAAATAATGAAGGGTGGTGGTTTAACTCGATTGAAGCAACACCTAGTTAGAGGTAATCTAAATGTTGAAAAATGTGAAAAATGTTATCGAGAAATTTCTAACAAAATGAGAACTTTTGAGGGAAAAAAAAAAGAGAGCGAATAATTAGCTATTACAAGAATTGAAATGAGAGAATATCAAATTGGTGGAGTTAGAAGAAGAGCTGTCATTTAAGAGATATCATCTGAATATTCAGATAATGATATGACAATTCAAGAGAAAGAAAAGTTAGATTATGCAAAACAGGCATATATTCAAGATATACACAAGGCAGAAAAAGAAAATAAATATGGTTACTTTTAACCACTATCAAAGAAAGGAAAAAAAAAAATTCATAATGAAAGTGTCAAAGAGTTTATAAGCAAATTTTTGGCAAAGGAAAAAGAAAATGTTCAAGTAAGGAAGAACTTGATCATTCAATATATTGCCAACGAGATGTGTATCGAAAAAAGTTCACTATTTGTTGAATCTTAAAAAGTGGGCAAAGTAAGCAATTGATAAATTCTTTATTTACCAAAACATTTCAGCCAACAAAACCCAGGGTTTTTATTGTGATATCATAATTGATGAAATTGCCCGTGCAGGTGTTGGGGTGAAAAGTCCTACCTCATATGAAATTGGTAGCCTAATCTTTGATGATGAAATAGAGGAAATCAAAGAATATATAGAAGAATTTAAGAAGAAATGGGAAGCATATAATGTCACAATTATGTATAATGGTTGGCAATCAATGACCTGTTCGGCAATCATAAACTTCTTAATCTACTATGATGGGATGATAATTTTCTCACGTTAATTAATACAATTGGAAAAGAAAATGATGCCAAATATATTTTCAGCTTAATGGACCAAGTGGTTGAAAAGATTAGTGAAACTAATGTTGTACAAATCATTACAGAAAAAACATATGTATACAAGAAGACTGGTAAGTTATTGATGCAAATGAGACCACACTTGTATTGGACTTCTTGTGCTACTCATTCTCTTAACATAATATTGCATGATTTTGTAAAATTTGAAAAAGTTCATAAGGTATTGGAAGATACTAAAAGGTGCACCAACTTTATTTATAACCACTTCAAAGTTCCTCATATAATGAGAACTTATTGCACATGAGAGTTGATTATATTTGCTCAAACACAATTTACAACCAATTGTATTTCTTTTGCAAGTCTCATATAGGACAAAAAAGGGTTATAAAAAATGATAATCTTAGATGAATGGTCTAGGAATTCTACTAATAATAATTCAACTGAAAAACAAGTTTATGCCATTATGCTATATCCAAAATTTTGGAAGAATGTGAAAAAAATTGTGGATATGCATACACCAATTGATAAGGTTATAAGGATGGTTAATGGAGAAAAACAAGACACAATGCCATATGTTTATGCAGCAATGTGTAAGGCAAGATTAACAATTCTTGCATTGGCTCTTAAGTTGTACAAAAAGTATCTTGATGTCATTAACTACCATTGGCATAAACAAATAATAAGTGACATTCATATGGCAGGTATGAAATCTTTGACTATATATTTATATTTATGTTATTTCGGTAATATATTCTTATTTATTTCATCTTTGACTATACTAATTGACATTTTATTCTTTCTTCATACATGAAAAAAAAAAGCATATTACTTGAATCCATGGTATCAATACTCAAAAAGTCTTAGATTTCAAGAAGATTTGTTGAGGGCGCTTAAGAATGTGATTTTTAAATTAGAGCCTAGTTCAATTAAAACTTCTTTTGCACTAAATGAGATATTTATCATATTTTTATTTATCTTTTTCGTTCATAATAACTGATAAAAACTATAATAGTTACTAGTACTATATTTCTTATGTAAGTAAAAATATTTCAAGATGTTATGTAGGGATTTTCTGATAAATTAGCTATTAGAGGAAGAGATAAAACATATCCATGTTTGACTTATTATATCATTAAAAAAATATTACGTCTATATAGAAGAACTTCAATATATTACCAACTAATGTGCACAAATTTTATTTTGCAATTGAATGATGACTTATGCATGGTATTGATGCTCCAAATTTGAAAAAAATTACAATGATAATATTGTCACATATAACTTCATCTAATGAATGCGAAAGAAATTGGAACACATTTGCACTTATTCTCACAAAAGTGTGCAATCATTTGAATTATGGTAAACTTGAAATTGAAGCATATTATAAAGGAGCATAATTCAAAATATGATGAATTCAGAGTAATATATTTAACCACAATTTTTGAAGAGAATGATGGTCTTTCAGAATTGTTGGATGATCCTGGTAATGTCCTATTAAATGAATTATATAAAGACAAGAAAAGTGTTAGATCAAATAGTTATTTGGCTACATTTATTAATCGATGATCATATTCATAAATTACTTAACAAGATAAAATAAATATTGATGAGGAGTTTGAAAATCTAATGAAAGGATCAACACATCGTAGATTTTCATTTACTGCTAATGTTGATGAGAAATAAAATGATGACACTAACACAAATACAGGTGATAATGGTGGAGGTGGATTAGGTGGTGCAAATGTCACCACTACTTATAGAAGTGGTGAAAGAAGCCATATGATTTTCACATCAGAACAAGGATTTCAATATTACACTGAAAATCAAAATCATGATTATAAACCTTCTGATTATAATAGATCAGATGATGATGATGTTGAAGTGTAAGATGTTAAACAATTGACTTCTAATTTTTCTTCACTTAACACTAGAGGATATGAGTCTCATGGATTTGGTTATCATTCAATATCTTCAGCATTTGGTCAGTATTCTGGGCATGATTCATCATCATCTGCACATAATTATAGAGCAACTTTTTGATATGGCTCATCATACTCATCATCCTCACATGCTGGTTGGCATCCTCCAACATATGACATCGAAGATTTTGAAAAATTTAAGAGGAGTTATAATAATTTGACTGCTTTCATATTAATTGGAATGATTATTATGACCATATGCAGAGATATTATCAATTTTTTTAAAATTATATTTATATTTTAAATATTTATTTCATAGACATTATATTGTTAATTAATTTAAACTTTTTAATAAGTATTATTGATTATATATTGTATAATTTAAAATTTGAAATATAATATATAATTTACATTAAATTTTATATATATCGTATATTTTTAAAATTTATAAATATTAATTATATTTGTTATTTAAGTAAAAATATACTTATTTAAAATTATATTATCTAATTATATATATTTATATTATTATTATTATTATGATAAAATTATTTAAAATTAAAATAATAATTATTTAAATTTATTCAACACATTTCTTATCAAATCTTTCATTTTTAAAAATTTTTGAAACATTTCAGAAGGTTTCTGTTTAAAACGGTGCAACAGAAGAAATTTAATACGTGTGGATGAAATATGGGCTCAATTTCCGTAACGAAACGAAATTAATCTGAACTACGTAAGCTGTTTCAGCAGTCTTCCCTCGCCTTCCTTCCGCTCTGACATTCTTATCTGTCTGTAGTAAGCACCATTCCCCAAATGGAAGTTGCCGGCGACCCCATCAGAGTGCAGGCTCTAGCTCGATCGGGTCTATCCCAGGTTCCACCCCAATACATCCAGCCCCCTCAGAACCGACCCCTTCACCGTAACCCACCCACCACCACTACCTCTTCTAGCTTCGGCCATCAGACTTCGGCCGACACCGATGCCGATATTCCGGTAGTCGACATGCTTGGATTCGACCCGAATCAAATGGATTCGGTCCGGGAAGCAATCGCACGGGCCTGCCGGGAATGTGGCGCCTTTCACGTCACAAATCACGGCGTCCCAGTTAGTCTTCTGGATGACGTCAGGCGTGTGGGTCTCACCTTCTTCAACGACTGCCCTATGCCGGAAAAGCTTCGATACGCCTGCGATTCCAGCTCTGCTGCTTCGGAGGGATACGGCAGTCGGATGCTCCTCAGCTCAGATCAGCAGCAAAACGACGCTGTCCAAGTCTTGGATTGGAGGGACTACTTTGACCACCACACTTTGCCCCTTTCTCGTCGCAACCCTTCTCGCTGGCCCAACTTCCCTTCCGATTACAGAGAAGTGGTGGTCAACTACAGTGATGAAATGAAAGTTCTGGCTCAGAAGTTGTTGGCTTTAATATCTGAAAGTCTAGGCCTGCGATCTTCGTGCATCGAAGACGCTGTTGGAGATTTCTACCAGAACATAACTATTAGCTATTACCCTCCATGTCCTCAACCCGAGCTCACACTTGGTTTGCAAACCCATTCTGACATGGGTGCCATTACGCTTTTGATCCAAGACGATGTGGGGGGTCTTCAGGTTCTCAAGGGTGGTGACAAATGGGTGACTGTGCAGCCTCTCTCACATGCCATTCTTGTTCTGTTGGCTGATCAAACTGAGGTAAACATCAAATACTCTCTTTTTATTTGGCTATGCATTAATTTGAGGTTTGGGATAATTGGCAGTAACCGAAATGATCCCAGGAGAAATCAGTACTAACTATCGAGAAAGCAAAATTGATATGAGTTCCTTGTATTCTTGTATATTAACTACAACCCCTTGATCTCCAAAGCTACAACCTTACCCCTAAAATTCTCTATTTGGTTTCTAAACTTTTTTGATTAGCTGGTTTCTAAACTTTATCTATTTAATATATTTCCGTCCTTCCATCATATATTCTTTCTTGGAATCCTGGTGGCTCTAGATGTAAAATGCATTCTTTTGTTGCAATCAATAGCGAATTAAGGGCAGAATTTAGAGGTTGTTATTTAAACCACCTATTGTAAAGACTATGTTAAATTGGCTTGTGCTGTTGCATTTAGTTATTACTAGTTGAGATGTGAAGATTCATTAATGTTGTCTCTGCAAAGTTTATAGCCCTCAAAACACTACCAAGACTACCTCATTGCCATATTGCATTGATTTGGGATGCTGAGGGGTTTTGAGAAGCTGTAAATTCTAAAGTAATGGAGCAAAGTTTTTGTATGAAGACTTTATGGTAAATGTGCCTGAACTAGTTTGGATGAAAACTTTGAGGCATGAGTAAACTTGTAGATTACGTGGACCAAAATGAGTATCAGAATCTCATTGTGCACCTTACATGTACATTGTACACTAATTCACTAAACAGACCTTTGTCATTTCTTTCTCTTCTCTCTTGTGATTGCCACATTACTTGCCACTCCTTTATTCTTTGTACCATGGCTTATATATGGTATTATGTAATATTGCAAGCTGTTTTCCTTCAAGTCCGAGGTAAATGGTGGGGACCAAATATGTGTTGAAAAAGGGATATGATTGCCTTTAATTTGTATATTGGTTAACTGGAAGTCTGGAAATGGTAAAAGTGTAACAATGTCAATCTCTCATTATTCATTGGATGTGCAACAGTCAGCTAAATTGGCACCATTACTAAACCATCTGGTGGTTCTGTAGGGGATTTTGATGGCTTTGTTATTTGTTTATGTTTCTCTGATAAATTATTCATTAATGAAATTGAAGTTAAAGAAAATTGGTTGTTTCTACAAGAGGAACATGTGATATCATGCAAATTCTACTCTAATAGAAATTCTTTGGTTCCAGATTATAACAAATGGGGAGTACAGGAGCTGTGAGCATAGGGCCATTACCAATTCTAATCGAGCAAGGCTCTCTGTAGCAACGTTTCATGACCCAGCCAAGGCAGTCAAGATATTCCCGGCATCTGAACTGGTTGGTGAATCTTCACCTAAATATAAGGGAGTTGTTTACGGAGACTACGTATCTTCATGGTATACCAAAGGTCCTGAAGGAAAACGAAACCTTGATGCACTTTTGCTAGAATCTTAGGTTGGCATGTTTTTCACCTGCCCTCAATCCTATTTACTTCAACCTTGATTTTATTAGGCGAAGGGAATTGCACTTAGTTTATCATGAAAAGGTTGCATATCAATACATTTTTTACAATGTTTGGCCATCATCACCCCAGGAAATGGATCATGATAATAAATAACATAACCGACTTCAGGAAATAATCATTATGATAATGTTATAACATAACCAATCATATTAATAAAATTATAATCATCATATTTTGTTTAGTTTACATATAATAAATACTAATAAATAATAAATACGCATGACAACCACAATAGTTCTCATAACACGAGTCAATTGTCATTTTATTTAGTATTGTTGTTTGCTTTAAATATCTTTTTGTGAACTACAACATACCAGCTCCCTACCCTCAGCCCTAGTCTTCTTATCTAGCAATTCTGCGTAAATGATATCAACACTCATTTGTGTCAATTATCAAACTACCAATCTGATTTCCCTTTTCTTTACTCAATTTCTCACATTTGGCTAAAATAACAAGTAAACAAAATAGAGAACCTTAGGTCCTTAACTATATGTTTATAAAAGCAAGAACCATTTTTACATCCCCAATAGTGTGCAGGAGAAAGCAGAAACGCACCCACCAACTGCTCTACAAAACTACCAAAAGGCTTTCCCCTCACATCTTTTCCTAAACACATCGCAGCATATAAAGCGAATTAGAAAATCAAACACCGGTGGACCCAAAATCGCCCTCACCTCTGACAGTGGAATCCAAATCCTCAACCCCCACGACCTCCAGCGTCATGATCTTCTCAATTATCAGCTGCGCAATTCTATCACCTACCTTGACTTCAAAATCAAGGTCGGAATGATTGAACAATATCAGCCCAACTGAACCCCTGTAATCCGCATCGATCACCCCCCCTCCTACATCGATCGAATGTTTCCAGACCAACCCCGATCGTGGCGCTACAGAAATAAGATTCTCGAGTCAACAAAAAATCGAATTACAATTAAATTTTCTCCGAAACTACTTTTCCGGAATCAAATAAGAAGATGGAAATTACCAACACGACCATAGGTTCCCTCAGGTATGAAAATGTTCAAATCAGTTGCCACCAAAGCCTTGCCTCTAGCTGGAACCTTCGTCTCCACCGCGCTAAATACGCAAAAACCAGATATTTTACGCCGTTTTCTTCAAAAATAAAAGGAAATTAAAACAAACAAAAAACTTCTAAGCTCGTAAAATTACCTTGAAAGATCGTAGCCGGCGGAGAGAGGGGAAGCCCTAGCGGGCAAAACAGCCTTGTCAGAGAGCTTCTTCACTCTGAGAAGAGGGAGGAGGTTTTGAGGTGCCTGAGCGTAGCTATTCTCTTGGAGCTTCAGGATCTTGGGCAAAGGTTCTTGGAACTCTGACCCCGTTGCTCTGCGACTCTGCTCGGGCCATTCTTGAAACGGGAAGAATGGAGAGCGGCAGAGGAAATGGTGCCGAGTGAATTTTGGAAGAAAGAAGATGGATGGTGTTGGGTTTATATAGAGGAAGACCCGCGACAGCTCTGATGGCGGCAAGTTTTCCCGCCATTTTCCCCTGACGTTTGGGAATTGAAGTCGGGAGATTGGACCATGCGAAGATAATGCTCTTCAATAGGAGTGTGGAGCACTCACCTGCATACTATATGGGCTACCCAGCAGCCACAGTGTCCCATTTTTTGAGTTACAATACACATACATTGCCCGGTCGAATCCTTTCTTGAATGGGCTCCAAAAGGCCATTTTGGTACAGAGTTGGGCCTCGTAGCCAAGTGTTAACGTAGCTATGGCAAGAACCCATTATTTTTTTTGAAAGTAATATTACCCACACAACTATAATACCTATGTAATTTTTTATAATCTTTTGTCTTAACCATTTATCATTACTTACATTCTTTCATTTACCTTATTCCACTACTTAATGAATAATTGAGATTTTTTTTTGGTGAGAGTTATAAACACTATTATTTAAGAGTAGACTTTTAATATTTCTTAAGGTGTTAATTAGGTCAAGTCAAAGAGCTTGTGAAGAAACAAAATACAGGGAAATTCTTATGTAAACTTTATCTACAAAATATATGTAGAACAAACTCATAAAAAATAAATGCATAAGTATTATGAAGCAAATCCCAATTAACATTGCTCTGACATACTTATATGCTTAGTTATTAGTGATTTAGTATATTAAAAAGAAAAAGAATTTGTATCTAGCTAAGAATTTCTCTGCAATATATGCCTTGGGCGAATGCCTCTTTCAAATTGTTGAATAGGATGTCTACTGAATAAGACTTCTGCAAGAAGCCAAGAACTATATATAATAACAATTCTGGAGGTAACTATGCGAACCAATACCAATGTCTTTAGCATCCTAGTCAAGCCGCTATTTGACAATGCAGCAACCTAGTGGAATTTGCACCAACTTCAGCTATACTAACACCTATTTTTCAACATAGTTTAGGCTTTGAAGGTGACTGGTTTTCTAGTCATAAACACAATCCTTGCCTAAAACGAGCAATTATATGCTACTTGTCAAGGCTTTGGTGAGTTACCTAAGACTATGTGATCTATCAATTTCAAATTTAGAGCATCGTAAAGGAAAAAGGAAGAAAACTCATCAAAAGAAACACACAGGAGCAAATGTCAATGGCAAGAAACCCCCACCTGCATGGCCTTCAACTACTCACTGCAGAATTATATTTAATTTTAATAAAACCCAATTGGGTTTAAGAATTCAAGGTGGACTTAGCATGGTCATCGTCTTTTTTTTTTTGGGATAATGAAGAACTCAGTTGTTAAGAAAGATAAACTTTTTCAATTTGTAGAATATGATAACATTTATTTTGATTACCCTCTAATCTTCATCCATGTCTCCCAAAGTCCTAATCAGTAAATAATATATATCTAAAACCTATTTTAAAAGCCATTTACATATTGATAAACCATAGTTATATTATTTCCATCGCAAATGATCTTGCTCAGAGTTTTGGTCAGTTTTATTATTTCCATCGCAAATGACATATTGATAAACATTATATCTTTTTTTACCTTCAGTTTTATGGCGAAAAATGTCTATTACTATTCACTTGTGACACTTGAGTTTGGACTCTTTCAGATTTAACTAATACTAATGTCTTTGAATAGTTTTGTTAATAAAGGTTGACTTGCTCTTCGCTCATTATTTTTTACAGGTGAAGACAAAGTCAGACAGAATTAATTCAGAGTATTAAAAATGAGCACTGAGAGGGATATGTCCTCTTTAGGGACAAATTCTGACCTTGTGCAGTTGCAAGCATGCAGCTAGGGCAGCTTTGCTGGAGCAAATGAATCAGGATTTTGCAAATGAATCAGCAAAATCCTTTCCCAAAAAGAACAGGTAAATCATCCTCTTTGATATGCAATTCAATGAAGCCATCTTATCCATTCAAAAGTCCTTGTCATTTCAGTCAAAAGAGCATTACATGACCCCAAATCCAGGCTGCCAAAATTTCCACCTATACCTCTCAGACTCACTTTTCGTGGCTTTTGGCCCCGTCAATTCATTCATGTCTTTAAATTGAAGACATTCATAGCTTCAGCTAAAACTGCATTGATTCCCATGTTTAATTCGCTTGGCTTCCACTGAAGTTTCTCCTTCTGGGTTTGCTTCTTGGGCCTCAAAAGTCAAAACAAGTTCTTCATCATTATCAACCAGTAAAAATTTGCTCTCCCTGTTTCTTATTCCCCAAACAAAACAGATTGTACTGTTTCTGGATTTTGTTTCTTGTCTCCTCCTTGCAATTGAAAGACAATATTGTGTCTGTCCCTATATTGCAAGCCTTAAAATTAGTAACTCTGTCTTAGTTTCCATTGTTCAGTCACAAACTTTCGGGATCTTTACCCAACTTTTGATTTTCTATGCCACCAAACAAGGTGAGAGTAGCACTATGGCAATAAAAGTTTCCTTTATTCTGATTCTTCTTTCAATTTTCTCTAGCAATCTCAAGGCATGTAGTGAAATAGCTGTTCATACTAATCGTAACAATGGTTCAACTCTCTCAAGCTTAACTTCCAGCCAACTAAGCTTTAACGCAGTCTCTTCCTCCAGAAGTTCTGGTTGTAACAAGAAAGCCAAAAGTTCAGAATCCACCAGGCAGGCAATATTAAATGAGGAAGAAGAGGGAGATGCTGCTATATCAGCAAAGCCTTATAAACGACCAGTGAAGTTACACCTAAAGCGCTGGTCACTTAGGCAAGGAATTGGGTCTAAAACATATGCCTTGGACTCTACAACCAGGGACTTTGCCAGAATTCAGACTCTTCATAGAAGAGTCACAGAGAAAAAGAACAAAAACACCATGTCAAGTCTGCAGAAAGGGAGGGAACAACCCCACCAGCAATACAAGCCAGTTGTTGCTCCTGTAGCAGCACTGGAATCTTCTACGGATGAGTTTTCAGGTCAGCTTATGGGAACCTTGGTGTCTGGGGCCTCTCTTGGCTCAGGAGAGTACTTCATGGATGTGTTCGTGGGTACACCTCCTAAACATGTTTGGTTGATTCTTGATACCGGTAGTGACCTCAGTTGGATCCAATGTGTTCCATGCTATGATTGTTTTGAACAAAATGGACCCCATTATGACCCCAAGGATTCTAGTTCTTTTCGAAACATAAGCTGCCATGACCCTCGCTGTCAACTGGTTTCTTCACCAGATCCTCCTCAGCCTTGCAAAACTGAGAACCAGACATGTCCATACTTCTACTGGTACGGAGATGGTTCAAATACAACAGGAGATTTTGCTTTGGAAACATTTACTGTAAATTTCAGCAGGCCTAGTGGGAAGCATAAATTCAAACAGGTGGGGGACGTAATGTTTGGATGTGGTCATTGGAATAGAGGCCTTTTTCATGGGGCTGCTGGACTGCTAGGACTTGGAAGAGGACCTCTCTCCTTTTCCTCACAGCTGCAATCCATTTATGGCCACTCATTTTCTTATTGTCTTGTGGATCTCAACAGCAGTACAAGTATTAGCAGCAAGTTGATCTTTGGAGAAGACAAGGAGCTCCTGAAATTGAACCAACCCAGTTTGAATTTCACTTCATTGGATGCTGGAAAAGACAACCCAGATGATACATTTTACTATCTGCAGATAAAATCCATCATGGTTGGAGGAGAAGCGCTTGATATTCCAGAAAAAACTTGGCATCTGTCATCAGAGGGTGCAGGTGGTACAATTATTGATTCAGGAACTACCTCATCTTATTTCCCTAACCCAGCCTATGATATTATCAAAAAGGCATTCAGGAAGAAAATCAAAATGATCCCAATTGCAGAAGATGATAATCTTGTATTAGATCTCTGTTACAATGTGTCTGGAGCCCAGCAAATCGAGCTCCCTGAATTTGGTATTCTATTTGCAGATGAGGCTGTGTGGAATTTCCCTGTAGAGAATTATTTCTACCCATATGAACCAGACGAAATTCTTTGTTTGGCAATCTTAGAGACTCCTCACTCTCCTCTCACAATCATTGGAAACTACCTGCAGCAGAATTTTTACATTCTGTATGATACTAAGAAGTCTAGACTGGGATTTTCTCCCATGAAGTGTGCTGAGGTTTAGCATATCGTTGAAGATGAATAATAGTAAATTACTGCAAAGAAGGGATTCAAAAGGGAGATTCTTTGCATTTATCTTGAGCTATTTCTTCTTTAAAATTTTCAGGCTCAGTCCATTAAAATAGTGTTGTAAAATGTAAACAAAATAAATTGTATAATGTTTCACTTATTTATTGAAATGATCAAAGCTAAAATTGAAAAAGACAAAGAAATTTGACTAATTGAGATAAATTCTTTGCAAAAGAGAAAAAGATGGGTTTGAGTTCCTCCATTTGGAAGGTGGAAAGGCTTTAAGGAAAGAAAGCAAGTTTATTGTATAACTCACCCTAATTAATTATATTATAAACAAAACAACAAAAAGGTATTTTTATGGTCCTACCCATTAAACTAAGCACTGTTTATAATCAAATAATGTATTTGCAAAACAAATTTTATTAATAAAATAAATTATTTAAGTAATTACGTTTGATTAAATATAAGTAAAATTACTTGAATTTTTTATATAACCATACTTTATATATAATTTTATTAAAAAATTGTAAAAATAACATATAAATTTGGTTACGCCGGCACATATTTGCATACCAGAAAAAGTTGGATGGGTCAGCTTAGGTATGTGGGACGTGGGTGTACATGAGAGGTACACTGTAGCAAGTTACATTCGAGAAAAATGAGATTCAGTTTGTTAATTTTGACTTAATTATATTTTTTCCCATAATTTATAAAAATAATTTTAATTCTCTTAATTTTATTATAATAACATGATATCTTAATTTTATCAAATTAATAAATTATTTTGGTCAATCAATTAATTTTTTATATATTTTTTAATAAATATTATTGATGTAAACAATAAAAAAATTATATGAATACAAAAAATTTCTATATTACTTAATAATTTTTTCTTCTTAATTTTTATGGAGGACACATTAACACTTTTAAAATTTTTATTTTCTCTTTTCCAAAGGTAAAATTATTTAGTAATATATCAATTTTTTTTATTTATGTAACTTTTTATTATATACAATAATAACTATTAAAAAAATAAAAATTGATTAAAAAATTATAATTATAATTTTAATAAAATTATGAGATTAAATTGTTTAAGATGAAATTAAAAATATTAAAATTATAATATTGACAAATTAAGGAGATAAAAAAATACAATTAAACCATTACTTTTTATAAATTAAATCGTCAAGAAAATAATTACAGAAATATATTAATAATCAAAGTGGAGTTTATCAATTTAAAAAAAAATATATAGATTACTTTTATTAACTTCATTTACAAAACTTTATAAATTGTTTATCCGAAGAATTAATTTACTGTCGCTTTCAACCAGGATTTTAACGAATTCATTATAATCCAAAAGTTTTAAAATTCATATTATGAGTTTGAAAAACATCTTTACTTCAGAAGTGAAGTGTATTTTACCTTCTATTTAAAACTTTAACTTGACTTGATTCCTTTTGTTAAAAAGTTGAGGATAATGGAGGAAATTTAAGATGAGGCAAGCAACTTCTAATAATAAAGATTTTGGTTTTTTAATGTTTTAATTTACTAATAATTAATTATATCCATTTTATTATTGGATTAAATAGTTTAACAAATAATTAATTTGTTAAATAAAAATATTTTTATATATTTTTAGATAACTACAGAGATAGTTTTTAATTAAAATTAAAATTATTAAATTATTATAATTAACATTGAAAGGTTTAATTAAATTTTAAAAATAAATTATTCTTTTAAACAAAGTGGAAGGACATTTAAGCCTAATAATAAATGAATAAAAAAAGTAATGAAATGGATAATCCAAAATACAAGAGGGCCCCATTCTTACGGTCTTCGTCTGTTTGAACTTCGAAGAGTGATAAAGAAGTGAAAGTGCTGTCGGTATCTTTAGGGCTCAGCCATTCTATCCAGACCCGAATTCGCCGCCGCTCAGTGGACTCTCACTCTCTCTGGTAGGCCATTTCTCCTTTCCCTTTGTGTGAATTACCATCTTCGTCTCCTCAAATTTTACATATAGATTGTTTTTGCTAGTACCAACTTTCTTGTGTTCTTATCCTCTTCAAATTCTTCTTCTTCTTCTTCGTCTTCTTCTTTCATTTTATCATATTATTTTCTAATTTATACCCATTTTTCTTTGAGGATAGTGGCTCTTGATTATTGGTACCATTTATTTGTAAGCTCTATATATATCTGATAGTTTTTGACCCAGAAATCTGAATGAAGAATCAGGTTGAAATGGATGTTTCTGATACTTTGGGTAATCATAAAGTTTATGGGTCCACAGATGAGATGCTTGAATTTAATTAACATTGATGCAATCGGGGCCCTGAAATGAAGGCTTGGTGATAAGTTCTAAGGTCGTTGCTAATATTTGGATGCTGATGCGTGGGTTTGTAGCTTTTATTGTGGTGATGAACTATCTTATATATTTTGGGACTGGTTTAATGGCATTAAATCATGGTTCTGGAGTAGGGGTGGCATTTGAATCAAGCTGTTCAATAGGCTTGGCTTGGTAAAGGCTTTACTCTGTTTGATTATATCGAGTTCATGTGCTATATGAGTCTTGATTGCATAATTGAGCTGAGCTTGAATACCTTGATATTTGGCTTGAAATATCGCAAGTTGGCTTGACCGGTTATATATATTATTTCTTATTTTATAGAATTATGATTATATTAAATTCAATTATTTTTTATTTATATTTTTTGATATTTTAAATTATAATTCGAATTGAACCAAGCTGAGAGCTTGAATATCTTCGTATTTGGCTCGACTTAGCTTGAATCGACCCCTATTCTCAAGTGCTGTTCAATCTCAAACTTGGATATGATTTTTTTTCATTGAAATTAACTGAACCTTAAAAGTCCTAAAATATAATATGGGATTTCATTTCTCTTTTATTTTGCACTTTACATTGTTTAGTTATTATATGGAAATCCTTCTGATGGTATTTATAAGCCTGCAATGTTCCTAGATAACACTTCACGAACTGAATTATTACCACTACAACCTCTTGCTTCTATTACTTACCTTATTGTTTGTTTTATCTTCTTTTTTCTTATTGCTGATTACCTCTGTGTTGCTATGAGAAAATATTGTTACTTTTCCTCATCTCTTAAGTTCTAGAAGGATATAATCTTGATATAACAATTTGTTTCAAATTTTAATTTTAAGTGTTCATTATTAATGAATTTTAAATATGAAATTCTATCAGTTCAAAACCACTTTTAAAGTGAACTTCCCAGTCAGCTGGCTGATTTGCATGTTCTTGTTCTTGTGTACTATGCACAATTGTATGTAGAGCTCACTAGTTCTTCGCCCATGAATATATGTATTATTAAGCCAAAGAAAATTGCATTACAAATTTACATTTCTTAGAGATCTAATCTCTCTATTACAGTGAAAATGCAAGGAGGACTGCGAGTGTTTTTATCGCATGGGAATGTCATAAAAAATGCAGTTTTGCAACAAATCCGCATGGTGAATCCCCTATTGCAACCAGTTGCCTTTTCACGGTTTGAGTCTGTTACACCTGCTCATATGGAGGAGCATGGTTTCGAAAGCACCACAATTTCTGACATCTTAAAGGCAAAAGGTAAAGGTGCAGATGGCTCCTGGCTCTGGTGCACCATGGAAGACACTGTTTATGATGCTGTTAAATCGGTATGTATGTTTGATCTTACTGCAATTGTTATTGCAATAATTTGGTAGACATTTGCTCATGATTGATGTAAGTGACTAAAAATTATATGTATTACAGATGACCCAGCACAATGTTGGAGCACTGGTGGTTGTCAAACCTGGAGAGCAGAATTCACTTGCTGGAATTATAACAGAAAGAGGTACCTGATACAGAATGTGGATTTGTTATCTTGTGTACTTTGGTAATAAATAATCTAGGTATATTTTAAAGATATTGACTTAGAATTGGGCTTCTCTGTTATTATATTGATTAAATTATATTTGAAATTGATTTTAGATGTGTAGTTGGATCAGGAACATTAGAGATGAAGGAATAGTAAAATTGATGGTCAATGATGCCAGGGAATTATCTTATGACTTGTTAAATCTACACGAAGTTTAAAGGTAATTTTCCTTTTAGAAGCAAGTGGTGTGGATGAAATGAAGGAAGGTATCTTTAAAAGGGCAATGGAAAATGTAAAGCAAAAAAACTTTTTTTTTTATATAAACAAAGATGGAAATTAATTTTTTTAGGTTATAATCTTATCTTTTTTCTCATATACTTGCTATTCAAGTCCTAAAAATTCTTAACAGCCATGGAGAAAGACTTTGCAAGATAGGTTGTACTTTAGGTCATGCAAAGTTAAGCCACTGAGAAACTATCCATGAAATAATCGGAAACAAGATGAGGTTGGCGTGGCTAACAGGTTGCACTCTACAAGTACAATATAAAATATGATAAGGAATGGGGATCTTCATTTAGCAGTGGTTGTGGCATTTTCTGGACATATATGTGCCCTGTGCTGTGATTACCCAAGATGTACTACTTCATTGGCTTAGGGGCCCAAAAAATGACCTGGCTTAACATAGTGGAGCAAAAGTGCATCAGTATGTATCTAATAACTAAATATAGTTGTGGACACAGTTAAGTGCTTGAAAATATGAACAGCAATGCTTGTGCAGCATATGTCATTGGATCAGTTAAATAAATAATTTTTGTCATTGTGTTATCCAGATTACCTCAGGAAGATCATCGTGCAAGGTAGGTCATCCAAGTCCACAAAGGTTGGGGACATTATGACTGAAGAGGTATAAGCACTTTTTTTTTTTGGTTTGAGATAAGCACTTGTGTTTATTGTATATGACAACATCTTTTGCCATGGTTCCTGCATTTTATGCTATACAAGTTTGTGTAATCCCTATGCAATCTTCATGCTGCCTAAAATTTTGACATGTTGGATGCAGAACAAACTTATCACTGTCACACCTGATACCAAAGTTCTGCTGGCAATGCAACTGATGACTGGTAATTATATGTTTTTGTCCCTTTGGTGGAAGGATTATAGGCGATCATATAAACTTGGAAATTATATTCTTCTTTTTCTTTCCAGATAAAAGAATCAGGCACATCCCTGTTGTTAGCGAATCAGGGATGGTTGGCATGGTGTCTATTGGGGATGTAGTTCGTGCCGTAGTGAGCGAGCACCGACAAGAGCTTGACCGCTTGAATGCTTATATACAAGGAGGTTATTAGATGATGATGAAAACCCTGAGGTGCACTCCAGCTGACTTAAATAATACCTTTGATAAGCTTGAGTGCTTGTAAATATAAATGGCCATGTGAGCCGTCTTGTTTGTTTGTGTAATTTCAAATTCCAGATTTCCAAACCCCAGTACTTAGCATGTTAATAATAAGATAACTACTGGTTGTGGTTTGAATATGGGCGTCGTCCTAGAGCTTGTTCTCCTTGTACTTATGTTATGGTGGATTTTGTTAACATTTAAGAATGGTGGGTTTTGTTCTGCAAGCTGTACGGCAGTGCAAATTCTTTTGCAGACGTATAACAAACGACCTTCTTTTTGAAATAAGATATAAATGTATATAATAAACTTTTGTAATTGGAAAAATTTACAAGTATAAAAATTTTCCTGAAAGATCTTAGGACCAGTTACTGTATAGAAAGCATTTTGCGAAGAATCTTGAATGCATTTTTAATTTTTTATAGTTAATTATTTTATGGTATTTTTAAAATCTTGTATTTCAGAATATTGAAAGGGCTTCCCCTGTTGGTATTATTCGTTCATGTTTTCTTTAAAATTTATTATATATTTGTTTTGAGGGGAATATCTAATGTTTTCATTTACAAAAGTACTATAATTATTCAATGCCTTGTGCATGAGTCATGAGGCACACCGCACGTGTACTTTATATCTTTTTACTTTTGACAATGTAATTTTTTTAATTTTATTAAAATTATAATTTTAGTCTTCAATTAATATTTCATTTTTTTTAACTAGATAAAAATTTATATTCACAACCCCCCAATCTCCCAATTTCTCTCCAAAAAATCTCTCCTTTCTCTCTCTTCCGTAAGGTCTCTATCTTTTTCTCTTTCTTCCATCTCTATCTTCTCTGTCTGCTCCGTCTCTATCTTTCAACAGCAAGTCATGCATTCAAAATTCATTAGATCTCTCTTCTGCAACTAGTTTATCTTCTCCTTCTCTCTCTTTTTGCTCTCCAGATCTTTATATCCATCACTTCTATTGCAAATGGGTGCCTTTGATTTTCAAGCATCAATTTGAATACAAATTTAAAGTATGTTCCCAATTCTGCGAAATCCCCAAATTCTGCTAGAGAAGCAGCGGACTGAACTAAAGAGCAGAATAAAATGGGGAAACCCATTCATGAGTTAATAGGGGAAAAAGAAGAAAATGAGAAAAAAAAAGGAAAAAATTAATAGAAAAAGGTAGTGAAGAAAGAGAGACTGAAATGACGACGGTGACTTATGGGGGGGACGATGGAAGACTGAAGTGACAGAGGAACAATGGAAGACCGAACTTGATAGGCTCGAATTCGGAGGAGAGAAATAGGTGGATTTTGGGGCGGCGGAGAGTATAAATTTTGATGTTACGTCTACATCAACGATAAAGTTAAAAAATTAATTAAAATTTTAATAATTTTAATAAAATTAAAAAATTATATTACCTATAATAAAATTAAAAAAATTAAATTTATAACCTTAATAAATTAAGACACAAAATATAATTAAGTTTATTTTTTATATTAATTTTTAAATAATTAATTTATAATGAAAATAATTATTATATTATAGAATCATTATATATATATATATAATATGAGATTTAATTTTTATATATTAATATAAGATATTATTTTATAATATTTTGAGATATTAAAAATAAACTTAACAAAATATAATTTTAAAATACTTTTTTTGGGTTGTTTTAAATCTGATTTAAATAAGTCAAAATAATTCAAAAATTATCAAGGTAAATTTCTTAAACTACGTCTACATCTACTCAAAAAAAAGAAAAATATTCTACCATTGCTTTCCGACTAAACAAATTCTCTCTCTCTCTTCCAAATGTGAAATTGGTAATTGCAGACGGGTTCTCTGCCCAAAAACTAAAAAGGAAAATTCCCTCAAAAGAGAAAAGGCAAAGTCTTCTCCCTTCCATTCCATTACCCGGTCAAAAGTCAAAGACTCAAGAGCCGACTATATCGTGGTTGCGGTTCCTGGCCATTCCTAGCTCAGTCCCTCTGACCAGGATAAGGATCCGTGCAGTTGGGTTTTCAAATGCATGGATTCCAATTGTAGAGATTGGATTCGTCGGAAGATCACAGTTTTATTAAAAAAAATGTCTTGTAACTCATGTAAAAAAATTAAAAATAATTGAACCTCAATTGTAACCGTCTATGTAAACTGAATGATTACGAAAGGATCGAAACCCATGCACAGATCCAGATCCCTCTGACCCGGCAACTGTCTCCGTTACAAACCGTTAACCTCCGTTTACAGTAATGTTAGCTACATGAGAAAGTAACGGATGTCAATGTCCACCTTCTCCTCTGCAGCGCCTCCTTTAGTTCGGTTTGCGAATTTGCTTTGGCCTTTCCCTTCTCCGCTGAGTTTGCCTCGCTTTCCTCGTTTACTACTGTATATTTTTAGTAATAAGTAAAAATGCACAGATTATATATCGCAAGAAACTACTTTCTTTTCCTAATAAACTATACAACAACGTCCCCAAATTATTCTTATTTACTTCCCTTTTCAAAAGTTGGTAGCTTTCAGCATCAATTTTTGTGACTGATGGGTCTAGAAGATCTTGAGGGTGAAAGAAGAAGATGGGTGGTGGATATATAGGATTTTCATGGTGGATATATGGGATTTTCATGGTGAAAATAGTTGTGGGTTGTGTTGATTTTGGGTTATATTGAGTATTTTCATATTAAGTTCAAATTTTTTCTCTGAAACTCTGTTTTTCTTTTTTCTGGGTTTCAAAATGTGGAGTAGATGGTGGTGTGCTGGCGGAGGTGTTGATTCATTGAAGCAAAGGGTATATGCAATTGTTAATATCAGCCATGGTTATGGGGGGAAGCTTCGTCCCCTTGATCCTCCGTTGTTGGGTTTGAGAGATATTGCAGTGGAATGTGGTGGACGACGAGGAGGGATGACTTCTTTATCAGTTGTGTTCAATGAGATTAAGAGGGGTATATCTTCGTCGTCACTGGTTACGTCGCCTGCTGATTCCAGTGGCAACTTCAACTCATCTGGGAATGACGGTAGCGACAAAGGTAGTGGAACAGAAAACTCTATATCCTTCTCGGAAACTAAGAAGCTTATGAAGTTGGCGAATGTGGAATCGCTCAAGATGAAGCTTGGTATGGAAGGAAAGGAAGTTATTACGTACTCTGAGCTTCTTCAAACCTGTGAGAGCATGGGCGTTGCCAATAATCCTGAGGAGGCTATAGCTATAGCTTGGGTTCTTGACGAGGCTGGGGTCATTCTCCTCTTCCGAGATAAGGTCCATCTTCGGCCTGATAAGGTGAGTTTTGATGGTTGATTTCCCCCGTTTTCCTTTTCACCTATCTCCTTTGAATTCAGGGGCGGAGGGTAGTGTATGGCCCAAAGTTTAAATTTTTGTTCAATACAATGTAATATTTAAGATTTAAATATATAAATATTATAATTTATCCTCCCTAAATAAAAAAAAATTATTTTTAAAGAGAATTTTAAGTCTTTAACTAAAATTTTTTAATTTTTTTCATAACAAAAAAAAAATTATGGTATAATAGATGTCAAATTATAGTAGATTTAATGTTGTTATGATATTTAAAATAATAATATTTGCTTTATATTTTATATTTTTTTTTATTTTTTATACTTTTAATTTTACATATTTAAGTTGACAATTTTTTTTCTCTAAAAAAATTTTTTTAGCCCCTCCAACAAATACTGCCTAGCTCCGCCACTGCTTGAATTGTGTCGGTATATGCTTGGCGTAGGAACAGAACTTGTGCCCGTGGGGTTCATAAAAAGCATTGCCAGATGTGTAAATCTATTACTAAAAGCATATGTGTCTATCATCACTTCACGAGATGCCATCCATACTCCTTTTCATGCTTTTTTTGTGAGAGGGATCTTTAATTTGTTGCCTCGTTACATTCATTTTCGAATAATGATCCCGGTAGGTGGCTGTGATTTGAGAGTTTATAGATTAAGCCTCCATTAATATATTCATGAATCACCGCCACCTCTGGCATTTGTTGGTATTTTTAAGTAATAGAGGCAGAGCTTATCATGTTTTGTTGCAGGGGATGTTTTTTTTTTTCCCTACTTAAAGCAGAAACAAGTAACATTTTTTCTAAATTTTCGGACTTCTAGCTGTATATGTATCATTGCATATTCTCAGCATCCCACATAATAACTATAGAATCAAACTCTCTTTTCATGGAAACACGTGCCATTTTAAATTTAATATGATTTTATTGACAAGAATAAATTAGAATTATATTTGGTATCTAAGCTTTCTCTGAGGTATTTCTCTTTCCTTATTTTCCTTACTCACCCAACTTTGGAGCTTTTTTATCTATGAAAAAAATCTTGCCAAATTCAGTCATCTGTTCCTGGTTGTATATAATTTATCACATATTACATATGGGTTTCTTTCACTTTAGAAGAATATTAATGCTAACATTATGCTCCATTATTCGCTGATCACGTGAAATATATATTGGCTGGTCTGGATTCCTCATTCCTCTGTATCTAAAAGCATGAAATCTTTTTTTGGAGTCTATTGGGTGCTAGTTATGCTGCAGATCTTTCCAAGAGACATAGTTAATCTGGACCAACATGTTGAACTGTAAGAAATTAATATTCGTAAATTTTGGGCCAATCATGCAGTCAATGGAAAGGGAAGAATAGAGAGAAGGAAGTCCATTGCATTATCACCCTTATAATGTCAGCCGTAAACTTATACGAATCTATTGCAAAATTTTTTAGTTTGTCCTTGACATGTTCTTATCATTATCTTAGAGTTACCCTTATAAATCTTGATATCATTTTCCACTAGCAAGTCCACTGAAAAAGTTAGAAGACTATGGTGGGGATTTGTTACAGTCATTGAGATCTAATTTTCATGTTGTCTTGGGAAATTGAGTCTATATACAATTTCAGTTGCTCCAGGTTTGCATGCATGTCTTACTATTCTGTTTTGTGTCCAATTTGTTTGAGATAGAGTATCTTTTCTGCGTTATGGCATTCAGAGGGGGAAAACTATTCTTTTATTACTAACAATTTATTACTAACAAACTAAGGTTTTAGCTCACTATTATTGATGATTTATCTCAACATTGATCATAACTGACTCTATCTTCCTTGTTCGCACATATACTAGGGCAATGCCATCACTTACTAGTATTGTTCAAGTCTAGAAAATTTGGTCCTAATTATAAGCAGCTTGCTAAAGAATGCTCAACTACTGGGAACTGAAGTGACTCGGAATTTCCCTAAATTTTCTCTGTCATACTTAATGAGAATGTTTCATGAATCATGACTGGTCACTCCAGTTTGCTTTGTCCCTGGTGTTTAGAGTTGTGTTAAAGCTATTGAAGGCAAAGAGCATAGCCCTTTGTGATGAAAGTTTCAGAATCAAGTGTATAGTTGTCTCAAAATCTGAATGCCTCCTGTCCTCCATTATCAGATTCACAATTCAATTGAGGCCAAACAAATAGAGCCTGAGAGGAAGTGATCCCTCCATTAACATTTTGGCCCTTTCATATGACCGTTAAATGATTAAATGATGATGGGTACTTTTCTTGCCCTTTGCTAAAAATTTTACAGATTATTTACCCTTTGTCTAAGATCATTCGTGAAAACAACTTTACTGGTTTAGGCCTACAACATAAACTGACGAGACATAATCAGATGTAGTGTTTATGAATACTTTCAATGTTGTTAGTATAGCTAGGCTTGAAGCGCCTGTTTGGCACGTGACATGTCATGCCTCAGCCTGCACCACTTTGAGGCTGCAGGATTATTATTTTTTTGTTATGTAAACCCTCTCTTAAGTTCGAGCAGAAGGCTTACATGGATAAAATTAGAAGGCTTAACATGGATAAAATCTTATCTGCTGAGTTTAGCTTCTTGTTTGCTGATGTAACCCCCTTAAGGAAATGTTTTTTAAAAAATATATGAACATCCTAGAGATCAAGTAAGTATTATGCAAATTGATTTTCTGCTTTTATGTGTGCTGGAGAGTAACTTTGCTGATTCTTTTTCCTGTTGCTTGGCCAATTTGTTGTGTGTTTAGGTGGTAGATATGATTAGGAGAGCAGTTCCACTGACACTGTCTACTGAGGATGATCCTTTGAGGGCAGAGTTAAAGAAGCTGCTGGAAAAGAAAGAAGAAATTGATATGTTAGCACATAAGCAGGTCCGGCGCATCCTCTGGTCCGGGCTAGGACTCGGCCTGTTTCAGGTCGGGCTCTTCTTCCGGCTAACATTCTGGGAATTCTCATGGGATGTGATGGAACCCATTGCATTTTTTACCACATCCACTGGCTTAGTCATTGGGTATGCCTACTTTCTGTTCACTTCAAGAGACCCTACATACCAAGACGTATTGAAGAGGCTCTTTATGTCAAGGCAAAGGAAGCTTTTCAATAGGTGTAATTTTGATATTGAGAGACTCATAGAGTTACAGAAGAAGTACAAGACACCTTCAGATGCCAGTACCATTTTGAAAAACCGTACAGGGGTGGATATGGATATGGAAGATGCTCTAAGTAGGTAATAACATTTTTTCATGTGGGCTTGCACTAGACCCGATCACGGGCCAAATTATGGGCTGGACTTTTGTTAATTTTTTAAAGGTCTAAGTCCAAAGCCCGACAAATTTCTTTATAAAATAAAACCAAAGTTCACCCCACAATTAGGTTTAGTTTATGGATACATCCTTTTGTGGAATGTATTATATAACCTTGTTCCCCCTATTTTCATGTTGGTGGGGATAAGCTTAATTAAACTTCTGGCTTCAGCACCAGCATGTTGCTCTTAACTATTCTGCATATAATATAATTTTCCTTCCTATTCTTGACCAAGCATCTAAAGGATTACATTCCCAACTTCCAATTGTTGAACATGACACAATGTTAGGGCATGTTTGGTTGTGCTGCAAATATTTTATTTTTTTTAAAGTTATTTTTCTAAAAGATCTGTAACAAAGATTTAGTTTAGCTTTTAGCCAAAACTTTCATAAGCGCTTTAGCAATTATATTAATGTTTGGAATAATATTTGAAATCTTCTGTTTAAGTGAGGGATTTTTGTTTCAAAATTATTAATTTATGCTTTTCATTTTGATTTACAAGAGAAGTTTCAATTCCTTATTTATATTCCACAGCAAAAATTAAGATTTGTTGCCTTTTTTTTTTGTGTTGACCAAATAAATAATAAATAAATAAGTAAAGTGATTTTTTCCTTAATCTGGTAGTCTTACCAATGGTCTTGAATCAATCTAGTCCACTAAATTCTGGTGTATCATCTCTTGCCATAAAATATTCAAAGGTTAGCAGTTCATTCACATAACAAAGTATTCTGGGTGGAAGCACTGCCATCCTTCTATGAATTAAGTGCATTAATTTAATTAAATTTAGCATTAATCATACTCTGTTTTTTTTTTCTTGCATTTTTAGTCAAAAGTAGAAACATAAATGAAATCTCAATGGTTATTTGAAAGAAAGATTCCTGTACAGTCAGTGTGTACCATAGATTTATACAAAGAAAAAATCAATTAATTTGCATAATATTACATTGTGAGACTCATCTAAATTTTGAAATCAATTAAAATTTTCTATTAATGCAGTACATAATCAAATTTATTCCCATGTCTATTCCCAAGGGTGGTAGCATAATATTTTGCTCACACCTCTTATTTTTTGTTTTGTTTTTTGATATTAATGGATTATTTTTTATGTTATATTTTGTTTTTGTAAATTTTTTAAAAGTTTTTGCTTATGAAAAAGTAAATTTTAAAAAAATTATGAATGAACAGTATAAGGTGTATAAAAAAATTTTAAAAAATATGACATAATAAATAAATAATTAATATTAAAAAATAAAAATAAAAATAATAAAATAATAAGATGTGAGAGTGAAATATTTTGGGGGCAGTAGCACCTATTTATAAATTGGGAGTTGCTTCCCTATCGCCCACTGTGTAGGCGGTTGGAGAGTTTTTATATTTTTTTGATTTTTTTAAATTTTTTAAAATGTTTTAAAATATTTTTTAAATTTTTTTAACTTATAAATGAATAGTAAAAAAAAGATAAATAATAAAAAAAATTAAAAAAATATGATATCAAAATTAATTAATTAATTTTAAAAAAATAAAAACAAATTAAGGGCGTGACTGTAGCTTAGCCACGCCCTTATAAATTTTATATTAGAGCAAAAGTAGACAAATAAATAGGAACTCAAAAGGTAGTTGACAAAACAATTTTGCATCCCATTTTGGACGAGTATTACCGGTCGGATTTAGATCCGGATTCCCTCATTTTCCCATAGGAAAAGAAGAATCCTTTTCTGTTAATCTTAGCCGTCCAAATCCTTGGACGGCTAAGATCAAGCCACATTATTTTATAAAAAAAAATTATCTCCTTCCTCTCTCCCGTTTGCGCATAAATGTTGAAGCTCATTCTCATGGATCCTGTTGCCCAAGACACTTTTAGTTATTAAACTTTGTTTTAACACATTTATTGATTTTGATGATGATTGCCATTTTTAGTTAAGATACAAAAGGGCTTTAACTTTTCATTTGAAAATGCTTCCTATTTAATGAAAAGTCTGATAC
>JASKGM010020443.1:0-30292 GCA_034509205.1 Ceratonia siliqua | reverse complement strand
TATTTCCCCCCCCCCCCCCCCCCCCAAAAAAAATAATTATGTCATTATGTACCATCTGGCATTAAATTTGCAGCATTGAAGTTTTGGCGATATTCAAGAGGGGCCCTAAGAAAGAGAAATCGAAAAAGAAGAAGAGACGCTTGTAAGGATCAGCAAGACATAGGATTAGCATATGCCTCAACTGGACATGAAGTAGCATTTACAACTGTAAATCAGTGAGGGTAATTTTGCATGGAAGAAAAAAGGGGATAAATGTAGTAGCAGTGAAAAAGTTATCATAAGCATTTCCTTTGTGCTGTTTGTGCTGATGGGATAGACCATTTTGTTTCATCATTTGATAAAATTTGTGTCAAAAGAATATTAATAAATGAATATAGTTTTTACATCGCTGTTGTATCTTACCCATCTCTATATTTTGATCAAGTAATGCAAAACTAGGGGAAAACCTTATGGGGAATATATTTGTCCCAAGAATGCTGCTAGGTAATTCAAATTAGGAGATCTTCAGTTCCTATTTTCTCTGCGTTTAGATTTTACCAGGTGAGGAAAGACTGTCAAAATATTGTGGGCCAGTAGATCCTGCCTGGTCAGGATCCCAATTACAGGAGATACCTGTCAGGAGAGCATAATTTAAGGTTAGTCATATATTTCTACGCAAGATTCTTGCTTTTGGTATATGGTTTTTTAAGTAATTACTAATTAAAGATGAGCCATGAATTGAAATTTTACTAGTGAAATACAACTCGAAAAATATTTGCATACATTCGTCATGTTTGTGTGGAACTAATGTTTGAACTCACCCCAGATGCTTGATACTTGGGTGTGACGAGAAGATGGTGAAGTCCTACTTGCCTGAAGAGTACCACTGCTTTTGCCAGACATGCTCTCTAGGACTGTATAGGGACTTGTATTGGTGAGAGGATGTAGATCAACAAACATCTCCATTTCCTCACTTGTCACAGCCACCGCTTCAATATTCCCTTCTCTCAGCCAGATCTATCCAGGTAAATTTTTCTCTAACTTCCCATTCCTCTGTTCTCCTTTTCTCTTTTAAGAACCTCTTTTTTTTTTAGCGCTTGGATGGGGTGTGCTCTTAAGATCAAGCCATGAAGCTCTGTTGCCCCATTGGCCAGTCCTGCTGGTACTACCGCTTCATCATCCACGATGGGGAAACCCCTTATGTGATGTGTTTTTCAAGACATACTATATGGGCTACCTTTTCTGCTCCATGGAGGGTAACTACCACTGGTTTGACATCAACAAGCTCACCTACTGTGAGATTTCTCATCCATGGCTCAGTATCAGCATCCAAGAAAGGAAGTCCTTTTAAGTGCCGTATAATCTCATATATGCTTGGGTTGAAATTGTCTCCAACAGTTTTGGCTATCAGGAGAACAATCATTGTTATTGGTAGTAGGAGAAGGTTGTTGGTGAGTTCAAGGAAGATAACACAAAGGGATACAATCATCCTCATTGAACCAGCCATGAGGGAGGCTGCGCCCAGAACTGCAAACAGCCCTTGGTCAACGTTTGTATGTGGTCCCATGATGATGCCCAGAAGACGGCCGTAAGCCGAACCCATGAGGATGATTGGGAGGAATAGTCTAGAGGGCACAGCAATGCCAAAAGTAATTTGTCCTAATATGAAATAAAGTGCAAAGAAAACCAAGAGAGAGGAGGGATGATGTTCTTGAGGAGTGTTGGCTGAGAATATGTTTCGAACAGCATCATCATTAGTGGCAAGGAGCAGAGTAGCATGATCATTGTAGTAGCCACTTGGGCAATTAAATTGTCTGAAATTTCCAGACCGTCCATTGGTGGGACAGATGGACTCTGGAAGTTTTGAATTACAGGGGGTGCATTTAGCTAGGAATGGGAGACCATATTGGCAAACCAATGTGAAGAGTGCGACTGCAAGACTGAGGAGGAGCTTATGTATTCTTCCCTTCCTGCAACAAATTAAAGGTAACTAGTGACTCAGTAATCATATGATCTGAAATGGTCAATTTTGGTTGCATTGGATGTGCGTCTTTTTTTCTTTTTTTGTTTGTTTGTGTGGTTATGAAGGAGGTTCTCAAGACCTAGGAGGTGGGGAGGAGATTGAGCTCATAGACTTCAATCTCATCTCAAAGTCTAAGGCTCATGCCGTGTGAGCTATTAGCTCTTTGGCATAGCTGTGCATCCTAGTTGATTGTGAATTGACAGTGCAGTTAGGGTCAAATTATATGTATGCTGGATACTCTAGATTGTATGATTGGTTGGCTTTGCTTTGTCTTTTGAAGTATGGGCTTATTTTGATCTTTCTAACATTGTCAATTTTCATTTGACAGCAAACAGGCCGACTATAACCACTTACATTTTGCTCTTTTTTTTCTTTTTTTCTTTTTTTTAAAAAATATATAAGAGAACATGTGATGTGAGTATAGGCTTTAGATTAAGGATGGATCTGGTTGCTTGCTGCTTGATGTGGTTGTAGAGTCTGAGGACCTTGTGGAGAAGATAGTTATAAAGGCTTCCCAATACCCCGCCAATAATTCCAATGACTGTAACAGGGATGATATCCATTACGTGGTACCTCACAGTGACATTGCTCACATCAAATATGATCAGCCCTCCTTTTCCAAAAAGTCCACATTTTCCAGAGTTGCAGATTTCAATGAAGGCTCTGAGCACTACCACCACCACAGCTGTGCTGAAAAAAGTTCTCCAAAGGAGAGCACTTCTCCACCAGGTTGCCACCTCTTCTAGAGCAAAGAGAACTCCACCAACAGGGGCCCGGAAAGCTGCACAAACCCCTGAAGAAGCACCACAGATAATAAGATCACGAAGGTCACGATCGTTGTTGAAATATCGAAGCCAGCGCCATTTGACCTGGTAATTGTCAGCCCCCCCTTGGCCAAGTAAGGAAGCAATGCAGCTGCCAATATGTACTAAGGGCCCTTCTTTTCCCAAGTCTAGGCCTGCAGAGACAGGTCCAATGCTTCCAAATATCTACAATCTCAATTTGATATATGATGTGAAAAGGCATTGGTAATTCACTGATAACATTGATATGTTTAGAAAGATAGAAATATCAAGTGCTTGTAAGAGCGTTTGCGTAATTAAGTCCGTTCCAAACTTATCGAAGGTGGTGGCTTGCTTTTTAAAATTCCCCATCTCCCTCCCCGCCCCCTTTTCCCCTCATTCCCTGAGAATCTAGATCTTTATTCTGGTTAATTACCCAAGCTATTAACTGCAATGTTAAACAAAAAAATTTACAGCTCTCATAGCTATTACAACTAGACCCATCTAAGTTTATTTAACTTCACTAAACTCTTTTTGAATAGGTCTACTTGAATTTAGATGGAATCACATTTTAATTTTAACATTACTCGTAAAAACCAATACATGTATCATGATCCGGCCGTGTGCCAGTGTTACTTTATGACAATCCCAGAAATTAATGCAACCATTGAAAAAATTTTGTCCTGAATCCTTGACGGAATGGAAAGGAATAGAAAACCAAAGAAGGAACTATGTAATTTATTATTTTGTTCCCCAAATTTAGCCGAATATTCAACTTGGAAGGAATAAAAAAATCTTGTTTGAATTGAATGTGTCATAATAAAAGAAAGCCAAACTCAAGAAAGAGAGACAGAGACAGAAAAGAAAAGGGGACCTGGCGGTGTGTGCCGTGTGGGGGGTTGTATTAGAACTCGCCTTACTTCCATCCCTCCGCCTTGAAGAAAGCCTTACATATACATTGTATTGCTTGATTACTTTTGTTTTGGACTAATCAGAAATACGTGAATTGAGGTAGACAGGTCGTGTAGCATACAACAAACTCACCTTGACGATCAATGTTGAAGCACCATACATATTGGGAGTATCAACGCCATTAAGAGAAGCTTTGATTTCAGGTATTCCAGGTCCAGCTGCCGTGGGTGCAAAACACACACAAAGAACAGCGGCGACTGAAGTTAAAAGGAAATTAACGCCAGTGAAATATACGATCCCTGTCAAGTACCTGCAACATATTGATGTACAGTTACACAGTTCTTATTCCAAATATTAGGAAGCGAGGGAGGATTTTTCTGACCTTTCTTTGTGGATATATGTAACAACCGCCAGAAGCTTGTACCCCTCAATGTTCTCAATAGCGAGATTAATGAGAGTCGCTATTAAACCAGTAAGAAGTCCAACAAGGAATGCCAGTGCCCATTTCAAGAATATGTACTGCAATACTTGAACTCTTGATCTACTCCTCCAGTCATGCTTGAATAGATCATTCTCGTTTATCCTGCATCAAAGCCTCTTCAAATCAGAAACTTATATATTATGGTGAGAACAAATAGCATTACCAGGATAAACCTATCTGAGTTCTCACTCATAGTCCAAGCTTTCTATATAGGAAACTTTTTCTCCAACCAGGGCAAGTGGATTGGAAGACAGCGTCCGACTCCTCTTGAGCAATGGCTGATTCACTGAATTGCTTTCTGGGTCTCTTTCTTCTCCTTCAACTTCTCCTTCCAGGCTGCAATTCATTGCTGTTTCTTCAAGCTTCCTAGAACCCTCCCCCATAGGAACAACACAGGAGTCGTTGTTGAGACACACAACTTATAAACATCTGAACTACTGGAACAAAGTAAGCTACCGGAATTATAAAATGAATTTAGAAAAAGTGGAGACTGGTAGCTGTTATATTGGATTCTAGATGCCCCTTTTCAATTATTTTGTCCTACTATTCATATCAATTAAAATAAATCCTATGTGGAGTATTTGGCTAAAACCTATAAACACATGTCCTCCTACCATACTCTATATTTGCTAAAGAAGCTATCATCTTGTATAGTCCAAGATTCTTAGCTCAATATATCATATTATGCTGGAGGTAGTGGATAGCGCTTATTGTCTGCAACGAATGGATATGGATGATTTGTCAAGTTTCAATGTTTTTTCATAATAATTTCATTAGTATGATTGTTATGTTTTGCCATCTAAAATATCTATTACAACTTGGAAGCGTCATATGGGTACTCCAAGTTTTGAGCCGTTTCATCATGGATTTCACTCCAATTTCAAAAAAAAAATTTAGTAAAAAAAAAATTACATTGCTAGTACGTGTATTGTTAATATTTATAATCAAATATCACCTTTTAAAAAAGGACAGAATTTAAATAAGAGAGTTGTGTAACTCCAATTAATTGAAGGATAGATTAACCATGAAAAATACATTGACAATGGAAAGTATTTCTTCCTTGTTCACCCTAAAAATGATATATCTTTTATTTGAGGAATTTCCATTGATACTGCAATGCAATATACTCTATATTTTATTCTAAGATTCAAAGTTCAAACACAATATCTACACTCTATGTCTATCTGGAATAAAGCTATTTTTTAATGTGAAGGATTTGGAAGAAGAAATGGAAAGAAAGATGAGTGAAGAAATGAATCTAGATTCTATTTAAAAAAGACTATCAGTTATTCTTTATGCAGAGAATATGAGTGAAAATGAGATTTTTTCTTTTTAGGGGGAGGAAAATTTGTTGACTTCTCAATTTAAAAGGAAATTAGTAAAATGAGATTAATTAAAAATAAATTAAAATTTTTTAAATATATTTAATGAATAAAAAGTCTCTATCATTAAATATATTTTAAAATTTTTATTTTACCAAAAAATATATTTTTTATATTTTATATTAAATTTTTTTATTCAAACACAATATAAAAACAAGACTTTGTATATATTATTTTTAATAATTTTATTAATTAAAAGTTATTTTATAATTTTTTATTTAAATATTTTTTAATTTAAAAATTATTTTTAATTATTGTTTTCAAGCACGTAAAATAATTTATTTTTTTGATAAAATATATATATTTTTTAAAAAAAATCCAAACACACCTAGTATCTCAGGTAGTTTAAGTGCATTATTCCACTTAAACCTCGTTTTTCAAATCCGCTTACCAAAATAGTATCATAATCATAGAATGTTTGTTATAAAGAGAAATTCTCAAGTGAAATAAGTTTATAAAAAATGTATAAATTATACTAATAATTAATATATATATATATATATATTTTATAATTAACTTCGTCGATTGAATCGTTTTGTTATTATGATATAAATTGTGAAATAGAAAAATCTATGACAGTTGTGACAGATGAGCATCACCTTTCGAGCACGGTGATCAACGGTCCATAATTAAATGGCGCACCTTATCCATTTGGCAATTTTGATTTAAAAATATTATTATTATTCTACAAAATACAATCCAATACTCTTCCCGTCTCAATTTTTGGCTTCTTCCACAGCGCATACCAGTTTTACCAAAAATTGTTTTGAATTTTGATCTTTTTTAAATATGAAAAATTAGAATTAATTTATTATTTACAGTTTTAAATTATTTCATTTTTTATTATTAAAATCAAAATGATTGGACACGCATTTTCGTATGTGAAGACGCGCGTGTACATGTTCCGTACGGATCGGTGGACCAACCGTCCTACAGTTGTGTTTTGGTCGTTTTATTTATTAGGGATCAATTAAGACACGTAGTAGGGTTTTCGGACCACATGGCAAACATCAGTGGTACGAGATTCACAGAAATGTAGGTCTGTCTCAGCCTCAAAACGCTTTGCCCCAAAGTTGTGGTTCTCTTTTTTGTTGGTTAATTTTTGTATAATTATAATTAAAATATACATAAAATATATATTTTTTATTAAATAAATTGTGATTATTTAAAAATAAATAAATAATCATAAATAAATAAAATTGATCATTTTCTTTAAGAAAATAACTGAATATAAATCCTAATATATTTTATTTATCCCATAATCTTATTAACATGAAAATATTTTTAGTATTTTTATAATATTAAAATTAAATATTATTGTCCTAAATATTTTAATATATAAATAATTATTTCTTAAATTTTAATAAATAATTTAATTATAAATTTAAAAATAAATTACATCATGTAACAAATAATATAGTACTGTATTATAGTACTAGAAATATTTTCATTCACATTATGCCAAATCAATAGTTCTAATATTATTAAATATTTAGGAAGCATTTTCTGGATGATATACCATTATTTTTAGTCAGATTAAATATTTACATTTAATATATAAGTATTCAAAATGCTGAAAAGCATATCAAATCTCTAATTATAAAGCATAAAAAGATAATTTCATTTAAAAAAATTTATATCACAAATTTTAAAAATCACAAGAAAATGTACTCGTATTATGCTATATATACATCTTTCAAAGTATAATATAAATGCATGGTACACTTTAAAAAAAAGTTAATTTAATATAAATCCTTGATTGCAAATATTAAGAGGTTAAGGTACTTTGAATGGTTTTTATTTTATTATTTTTTAAAATAGTTCTTGAAAACAATTTTAAAAATAATTTTATAAAACAAAAAAATAAAAAATTTGTTTAGGTAAAAATATTTTTCATAAGTTATTTTTCATATTTTTTAAAAAATAAATGACAAAAACAAGCAAAAACATAATTTTTTTTATTTCTTAATTACTGTTTTCAGAAACAGTTTTTAAAAATAACTAATAAAAATAGTTACCCAAACGAATTTTTTTGTTTTCACAGAACAAAAAAATTATTTTTAAAAACAGAACCAATCAGACTGTAAATATTTATAAAATTTAAGTAATCCGTTTATAAATTTATGAAAATTAACTCATTTACGTTTTGTCATCATCAATAATTTATTCGTATTTTATTTTCTTAAAGTGCAACTTACGTTGTGAAAAGAAGATTCTTTTGTAAATGTATATATGGAAATTCGTAAAAGATATATCTCAATTTATAGTATATAGATATGATATGAAATCCTATCTTTCTAGGTTTTAAAACCCAAAAAAAAAAAAGGAAACATATATTACCTATTAAATAAGTATAAAGATGCAGCCAATCGAACAAAGTTACCATAGAAAAAAAAAAAAAAGGCAATTCTTCAAAAGCATGGCATATTGCGGATGCAAGATGCAAAGTGCTAATTATTGGATGGTATAAGCATTAAAACTACCTTTTAAGTGTATCAAAATGAATATAAGTTTTGTATGTTTTTGCTTTTACAAGATCTCATTGATTCTGCCTTTATGTAAGGCAAATGAGTTTCCTTTCAATACGTTGGCTGGCTTCTTTTTCAATGGAACTTTAAAAAATGAAGCCCTGAACTTTCAGCCATGGACACTAGTCTTTCGGCCTAAAAGGGTGTCCATTATTATTTGCTTTGGGAAGGATGAGGAATTGGAGATCTAGAAAATGGTTCTATCTTTCTCTTTCAGCAGCTTTCTTGATCGTGTTGGTATGCTTTCTCCTGTTTCACTCTTCTGAACCAGTTGAAAGGGGTGACCGGAGGATGATTCTGATCAAGCCTCCATCAACTGTAAGTATTTTGCATATTCTTTTTTATGGGTTTTATCATATTTGATTTTGCATTTGCCAGCGTGATGTTTGTCAATTACTGTCACTGCTATATGCCACTGTTCTTTCTTCTTTTATTTAATTCTTTGTTGATTATCATTTGAAGCTCCAAAGCGTTGTACGTTTGATAAAGATGAAAATATCTGAGAGTAGAAGAATCATTGTAACCGTACTATCTTTGGTTTGATAATTTATGTAGTTAAGGGAACTTATGGGTACTCATTTAATTGTTACTTTTTCTCATAAATATTGAAAATTTCTAGCACATTTTATTTTGATCTATTTGATTTTAACTAATAACTCATAATCGTTTAAAATATCCATTGTAACAGGAACCTTACTTGATTTATTCAATTCTGACGAAAGTTGAAACAATGTTTAAAGCATATAATTAATATTGAACAGCTATTTTCTACTAATAACAGTAACATTTGAAAACTCTTTTATTATTATTATTATTTAAATCTTCTAATGGATGCAATGAAAGATTTTTTTTCATAAATTATCAGGTAATTGTGTGGCTTTTTTTTTTTTAACCTGCTGCTTCTTTCCCATCAGTACAACTCACAAAGAGAAAAATTGGTTCAAGTGCTGAGAAGAGCAACCATGTCAGACAGAACAGTCGTACTAACCATGCTAGATAAAGTATGGGCAAGTCCTGGATCTGTCGTTGACGTTTTTCTACAAAGCTTCAAAGTTGGCGAAGGGACACACAGATTTTTGAATCACTTGGTGATCATAACCATGGACGCCCAAGCTTTTGAGTACTGCAAGTCCTTGCATCCTCATTGTATCCATCCTTCCATCTTTGCACATTATTATGCCTTTAAAACACAAACCAGCACAAGCTCAGATCACAATATGTTTAGTTGGAAAAGAAACTACGTCTTGTTAAAAGTGCTCGAATTGGGTTACAACATAATCTACACAGTATGGGTTTCCTTTTTTTTTTTCTAATTTTTGATGTAAATGATAGTTGGATGCTTATAAAATGAAATTGAATTGTTTGTGTTTTGCAGGATGCAGATGTAATGTGGCTTAGAAGTCCACTTTCACACTTTAATCCCTCATATGAACTCACAATTTCATGTAATTTCTCAAGTGATGGACAGAGAGGAGATCACGTGCAAGATGGGGGACTTTTCTTCTTGAAAGCAACAATAATATCATTGGAATTCTTCCAGAACTTGAATTTGATGAAGCTTCAATATCCAAACTCACAAGTCGACAAGTCCTTTTGTTCGATTATAATGCAGAGTCAAGATTTAGTTGAAGCGTACGGCTTTCGCGTTAAGTATATGAATACAACTTCGCGTTAAGTATATGAATACAACTTATTTTGGTGGATTTTGCCAGCTAAATAAGGATATGTTGACGGAGGTTTATAGCATGCATGCCAACTGTTGTGAAGAGCTTCGCAGCAAAGTTCATGACCTGAAGCTTGTTCTGGATGATTGGATCCATTTCAGAGCATGTTTATCAGAGAATGGTACTTTGGAGCCAATGGCTGAGGTGGAGAGCTCCACAGAAGTGTTTGAGATGAATATCTACTTACATGAATACACTTCTCGAGTCGAGAATCTATGTTGTCTGGTTATGCACATAGTTGCAAAGCCATTTCAATAGTCCCTCCCCCAACCTTTTTCCCCCTCTTTTCTTTCTGTTGGTCCAAGAAAATGGCAAAATGCAGCAAAGAATCGAACATTAATTTCTACTGCTATATTAGCTATTACCTTCTCATAAGATAACTTCCCCTGTTGGACAAAATGCAGCAAAGAATCAAACATTAATGTCTACTGCTATATTAGCTATTACCTTCTCATAAGATAACTTCCAGTGTCTACAGCTACATAACATTACCAAATCTTGCAGATTTTTTTATTTTTCTAATCATCTTCTAAATCCCCCAGGCAGGTTAGCTAAATTGGCTGCTTGATCTTTCAGACCAACTTGAATGTCCATGTGAGCCAAAAAGGAGGTGATATGTTTCAAAGGAATCAAGCAAACCACTAGTGTTAGACCATAGCACTATACCTTAACGTCTCAATGAAAATTCAAGCATTTGCATTGCTTATTAATTTTTAATAGGTGAGACAGGGGAAGGAAAAATTAAGGTTAAACAGTAGAGCAGTCTTTTTTTTTTTTTTAGTTCGGACCGTTGTCCTTTGCATTTCAGTGATACAAGTGATGAAAGCTCAGAAACTGTCAATTTCCACTCCACTTGTAGAAGACTGTAGGCTGATTTTAATAGCAGACTCCAGTGCTAACTGATGATCCAAGTTCTTTCAAATTCTCTTCCCTTTCAACACAGTTATACTATTGGCTAAACCATGAACTATGTGCAGACTTTGTAAGTAAAATGCACATCCCTTCCTCTCAAAAACAACCAAACCTTCACACCAACTGCCTTACTCCTTTCCTTCATGACTATAAGCTCCCAGCCATGGGCAGCCTAGATGCTGATAATATCCACACCTAGTTCCACGCTTCCAGCTTCACTAACCTCTGTGTCTAATCCTTTTCATTCAGCATGTCTCATTAGTGCCCAACAATAGTGAATCACTTATAATGCTAGGTTAGTTAAGCCTTGATATGTCTCAACAACTTCTCAATATCTCCAACTCATTAATGAAAAACTGTAACCCCCTTTTCCTTCAACTTAATAACCTTCTCACAATCGTGAAATACCATAGACATCAAAAAAGGCAGAGAAGTGCATCGTCCTAATATCAGATATGCAATATACTCCAAACAGACACATCCTTTAATACACTTGGCTTATCTTTTATTATCATGACGTTCAAGATTGCATCTGAAATTAGCAAGTCACCCTCTCTCAAATTGAACAACATATTTTATCCATGAATTTAGTACTAAAAAATATTTCACTGCCAGATGAAGAAGACATTTTCTCTGGAGGCATAAATTACATAGTCCTATTAGGTGACAGTACTTCTTTTCTTTTCTGATAAGTACATTTTCCATGACTGGTAAATTTTTTAACATAAAAGGACTTTTAAGTTGAAGCAAGAATTCAGAATACCAAGGGAGGGGGGGAGGGGGGGGGATTTCTGATGCACAAAAGAAAAAATAAAAATTACATTATATTACATGAAACATAAATTGAATAATCCATGAACTGAATCCAAGGAACAAATTTCACTTAACGGAACTTACATGCTGAAGAAGCCTCTCACAATCAAATGTGAAGAATCTTACAGAAATTAGGGGGAAATGTGGTCAATACGGAATGTTTTCTTCAGGTAGATCCCAGTTGTCCCCATCCTCTTCTTTCTTGGTTGTTGGGACTTCCTGCTTGTTCAGTGTTGAAGATCTTAATAGGGGGCGCCTGAAAATGGTGTGAGACAGACAAGTATTAAATAATCTTTAAAGGGAAAGATATAACCAAAAGAATCCCCAATTCCCATCTCAATACATAAAAAAAAAAAAAAATACTGTGAGGCACCCAGTAGAAGTTCCATTGCAAGTGCCAGGGAATAGCAGAAGAAATTTGCTACAATGTCCAACTACAAAATCTTTAGACATGACAAAGTTTCGTACCAATATGAAAAAATAATAACTTGGCACCATTTAGTCAAACCTTTGTCTAGTTCTCCAGTTTATGAACTGATATTAAGAAAAAGAATAACCGAATATCAAAAAGGAAATACTAAAAAAAAAAACCCTCTTTGTAATTCTGTTTCTAGTTATTCTGAGTCTTCCAGAAAACAATTATACCCCAGCTCCCAAAGGAAAAAAAAAAAAAAAAACTAAGTAAACAAAATGCAACAGCAATTAGTTATGCTTAACGGAACCTTCTGCGATTACGCTTGGCAGCCTCGCAGGTCTTGCGTTTCTTTTCATCCTGCTTGTTCTCGAAGAACCTCCTCCTTTTACATTCTTGAATGAGACCATGACCTCTCTTCGGAACCTGTTGAGGAGCCTTTCCTCGGGTTCGTTGTCGTCCACGACCACCTGGACATTATAGGCCGATTTGAAGAAGAGTGTGTTGGCATAAGCGAGAGATGGGCATATCACGGAAGATAACTCTGCTGACAAACAAGAAGAAGAGTGATCATCTTTTTGGGCAACTAGTGGCACCAAATTGTCAGCAAATTTCTGGGTCTGAGAGGGGAACCGAGTAGATGAAGAAGGGAGATTGAATTGTTGTGGGGGTGGGGATGGTTTTGTGGGTAAGAGAAAAGAGAGAAAATTGCAGAGCGAGGATGAGGCAGTCATGGGTGAGTTGGCAATGTAGGAAGATTATGGGCCTCATCTTGATTCCCGTTTTATTAGAAGATTATTCAAGTTGAGAAGCTGTTGAAGGATCATCTCCATGGCAACTTGGGTTTGACGCCAGGAATGCGGGTGTGTCACCCGATGAGGCTGGTTTGCACTTGGATCAGTATTTGGGTCTTCGGCCCTATGCTCCTTTCTGCCGAACAAACCTTACGTAGATTGGGCCAATATTGCATTTAATCAGCCTTTTTATTTTTTAATCTCTTGTAAGTCACACCTGGGCTTCACGGAAAGAAGAATTCCTTGCCCTAATAATGGTTAAGCACGGTGTATTCTATCCAGACCCAAGGGTTTAAGATCCAAAAAATCAACATTATTTTGCAAGTGTTTGACATAGAATTCCTTTGATTATTTCTTATTTTACTTGTTTATTTTTCTAAGGAGTTTTTCTTCGATTTCTACTCTCTTGGGAACAATTTTCTTCCTTTTTAGAAGCTCTTTCTCTTTGTGAAAATAGCTTCGTTGGTTTGACAATGTATTAAAAATATCTTTTTTCCATCAACCGTATTCTAAGAAACTGAAGATTTTTGGAGTCTTAACCCTCAAAGAGGGTTGGGGTGTGTTGCTTCACTTGACAGTATTTCAAAATTTCTTCTTATATATGTTTTAAGTTATATTTCTGATGATCAGTTGTAGATTTTCTTGCAACTTCTTTTGAGGTTGTGTTTTGGAAGCGCAAGCTTGTGATATTTTATTATCTTTGTATGCTTGCTTTCGTCTTCTTGAACTATTGTCCTTTGAGGCTGTTGTAATATGTTTCTTTATGCTTCATAGATAAAAGTGGAAAAAAAAAGACATAGAAAGACCATTTATCATATATCTTAATTTTACTTTTTTTTATTCTTTTAATCATAGAAACACCATTGGACATATGAGATCTATGTCAAACTTAAAATGAAAAGGTGATATAGAATATAGGAGACTTTGATTTCCATCACATTTAAATTTTGCATCCAGTGAAAGATCTTAACTTTCCCAATAGATTCAATATCACGCTTTCCTATCTAAGCCACCATTACATCATAAATTATCTAACACATCAAATAATAACAATTTAAATCGTCATAGGCCGTTCAAGGAAGGAGCCTAACTAAGGAAAATTTGAGGGAGATGACCATTTTCGAGATTGATATCTCTTTAACTTTATAAACTTGCTGGTATATATTTAAAAAAGAGATAGAAAAAATAGATAAATGAGTGTGTCCACTTGAATCAAGTTAATCACACCAGAATCACGCTTTCTCTTTATTTCTCTCATAAATTTATCCAAATTTCATAAGATTCTTTTTACTAGTTTTGATAACAATTGATTGCAAAGCAAAATTATTTAGGTAAAACAAATTGTTGCCGAAAGTGCCAAATTAATAATTAGCAATTTGGTTGCAATGGGATTTGATAGAGATGAGGGATCAAACCATTCAATTTCAAAGTGAAATCTTCAATGGCTTGCCCTTGGAGTGGCTTGTTTGTGTACTCACCACTTTTAACAAAGATAATATAAAATAGCAGTCGTCCCCTTTAATAGCAATCGCGGATCTTCCTATATCAATTAAACATATACTATTTGTTAGTGTTAGCTTTCGAAAGTTGCCATTAGTTGAGAATCAT
The DNA here is from genome assembly GCA_034509205.1 of Ceratonia siliqua. NCBI lineage: Eukaryota > Viridiplantae > Streptophyta > Magnoliopsida > Fabales > Fabaceae > Ceratonia > Ceratonia siliqua. The sequence goes on along the minus strand of JASKGM010020443.1, from coordinate 15,942 downwards.
GTTTCACAAGTAACACCAAAAGATGCGAAAAGCATATTTTACCCATTTTGGTTCAAGGTGAAGAAATTACTTTTAGGAAAGAACTTAGTTTATAATAGCCTTTGGCTTGGGGAAAAAGGATAATAAATCAGATTCAGCGTCTGTCACTAAGCCGCAGAAAGTGAAAAGTTACAGCTTAATTGCTTTGAACCTAGTACTATATCACATGTAAAATTGACTGTCGAATTGAAGATTCGGAGTGGAAACTTTGGATCTAGTTAATCCAGACTTAATTAGGCCTACCTGTTGTGGCATGTCTATGGCGCACCGTTTTTTCTATTTCTTTGGCTTGGTCATAGCGAGCGATTATTCTAATCTAAGGTACCACATGCCAATGGGTTGTAATGTAGCATATAGAAAAGGCCCCATGTGTGTGTGTCTTCCACTTATAAAGTTGGTAATCTAAAAACTAGTACTTTTTCCGCAATCTCCCCCATTAGAAAGAGCAGCAGGGTTGATTTAATTTTGTAGGTGTGTAGGAAGCCTTGATTTCATTATAATTTGATTTTTCAGAAATTAACCACTATATATAAAGCCATTAGGATTGGTTTAATGACCTTCCTTGTCATTTGTTAAAAAAAAAAAACACTATATATAACAAAGGGGAAATATGAATGTATATATCCCACATCATAACACAGTTTATGGCTTTCCACAATTCCCTTTGGCTTTAACCTTTCTGTGCAGCCCACAACACTGACGGTTGTTGATGGTTATGTACAATGTTGGGTACTCTTGACTCTTGAGCTGGTAGGTAGGTATGCAGCAAAGGTTATATATTAACCCAATTTAATATTTGTTACCAACCATGAATCCATGATTAATTATAAGGGGTCAGAAAAGTGTCTCTAGATCTTTCCTTCTTTTTTCCAGTTAATATTAATTAAAATACAAAAGCTAGAAGGAGTCACTAGTAAAGCAGACACATGTGCACAAAACCATGTGAATTGACCAAGGATATGAACTTTTGGCCCTTTATTAAGGTATCCAAGAATGGTATGATCGCTTCTAAACTCTTCACTTAGTAACTTCAGATGACCCAAGGTTAACAAGCAAGCATCATCCATTTCCAAACAAACAAGAAAATGGCGGTCGCTTCAAAGCACCCGTTTCTTCACACCTGAAAATTAATATAATGGTTCCAATATAAAAACGATGAATTACTCTTAGTTAACCTACATAAACGATGTTCAATTATTTCATCACTATTTGGCGTCAAACGATGATCAACAGTATGGCATATCATTTAGCATATCAGAAAGCCCTAGATGGTATAGATTAAACCAATTTCCAATATACGAATGTGGAACTGTTGAAGACTTTTTTCTCTTTTGAATCGGAGGTCATATATAGTAAACCGTAGAGCTCATGTTTACCCATCTTTATTCTGGTAAAAAGAAAGTGATTTGGTCGTCTTACATAGAGACAACCAATTGTGTGTGAACTTGCAGATGAAGTTTACGTACATATATATAACAACATGTGAAGTTCACTGTATGAACAAACGAGGTTTAATGTTTTTTAGTTTTTAACTAATGTAAAAACATGATCACTAATTTTTGTCAGCCCAATTGTGAAGCAACCTTAGATATTAAAATCATTGTGTTCTCCAATTTTGAAGCATACTATGAGGGATTAATTATTAGTGTAGCAGCCCAAAAAGCGTTGGTTTAGGTAAATGAGTCTTCAAAGGATTGGTTCATCCCCCCTTCAAATCAATAGTGTTTGAAACCTTTGAAAGCCAATTAAACCAAGAATTGGTGGGTTCTCTGGATATCATACTCAAGTTTCCTTATCCTTCACTTTTTAATTAATTTCTGTGGACCATAAACTAATAAAGCTTTATGCTACACCCAATCCCCTTGAGTTATCCATTGCTCTTTCACTGATCAAATGTTGTAAATAAAACACCCCCTCTACCACAAATACTAAAGCTATGTGTGATATTTAATTATGACACCAGAAATCTAGGTTGCAATACATACACATAGAAATAATTAATTAATAAAAACAAAGATCAAAGACATATCCACCACACTGATCAGTGGACTCTCGAAACTTGACCCTTGAGAATAAATAAAATGCTTTGGGAAACAAAAGAATATTAAAAGAAGACCTAATCCATGGATTCCCACTTTCTATAGGGTTAAAACGTGGCATCTTCTGTGTAATTGCCTAATTGGTTGTCATTAAATTAATGAAATGTTAATTCAGCCCTATAATATTCTTGAGTAGGGAAAAAAATATAGGACAGATCCATGTAAGTATATATTATATCTCTCCTACCACTTATTATATTCTCAATGCCCCTCTTGGGTTAATAAATTGGATCCTCATATGTCATATATATGGTCCTAGAAACTGACCAAGTGTCCGCTTGTAGAAAAATGATAGCTACATTTGAAAAGGTAAAGCCACTTATATCCCTTCTGCTGTCGCCCATTTTAATCAACACTTACCCCATTATAATTAGGGGAAAAAATATATATATGCAGTATGCATATTAAGTTATTTGTATCTAAAGAGAGCACAATTAGATTTATATATATTCTGAGTTTTGCGCCAGAGGGGTTTCTATTATAATCAGCCCCAGCTTTTAAGCTTGTGGATTCCACGACAGATCTTTGTCAAAAGTACTGATCTGAAACTACAATACCTTCGTTAAGAACAGAAAAAAAAAATGACGTTTTTGATTCCCAGGTACATCAATCAAGAAAAGATATAAAGATATGCAGTCTCTCAGTTAGTGGTTAATGATTATCATGACTCTTCAGTTGCTGTGTCTGAATTCTGATAGTCACGTAGCTTTTACTAATATAGAATGGTTTTTTCTTTATATTTAAATTATATGGCTATGCATCACTTTCTTTTCAAATTAAGCTCATTACTCTAGTTTCATATCTCCAAAACCCAATCTTTTATTCCATATTAATAGTGTCCGTATTAGTCTAATCAGATGCAGTGTTCAATAATTTTGCAGTAAAAGCGAATTAATTAGTTTAAAAAATAAGACTAGTACTTTTGCAAATCAAATTAACGAATGATCAATTAACTAAAAGTTTTATTTTCTCTGCAGGTTAAAGCCAGCTCCCGTTGCTGCATCATCGCTTAGTTTCAACTTTCAATTATTTTCAATTATATATGATGCATATGTTACAACGGGAGAGCGAAATTAAGATAAGAGAATACAGAGAATCAGAGCTAAATAACATAATTAAGAGCACACCAGAAATCATTGTTATTTTAGATCATTGGCTAAGTTGACTGAGAAAGTTTAATGAATTAAGTGGAGAAAATACAGTGAGAATAAGAACATAAGAACATTTCAACATATATAGTCTTACGTATGATGTGGTTTTGTGCCAGAATATAAGTTTCCAAGTAATTTAATTAAAATAAAATAAAAATGTATATAGATCTTTGTCCATGGCACCATAAGATTGACTTAATTACTATACAGTACGTCACATAATTATTTAACTTCTATATATCTGTTCATAGAAACCCATATGATCAATATATATATTTAAGTTTCACCAGTTTAATGGAGGGTGTGGTAAGGTAACACCCACTAATATATATATTACCCTCTAAGGTTCACCATGAATCAAATACAAGTTCTGCATTTATTTGTTTTTGTTTAATTGCTGCAGTTAAATAGAGAATCGGCATTCTTATTTTATAGGACTCTCCAATCAACTATCGAATATAATAATAAGGCTGAGGTGTGGGTTTCTGTTTGCTGACTCTATTTCCAAAAGAAAAGGCACAACTGCAACAATACAAGTTTCTGGGTCCATTCATAATGGTCCTTCCTTTTTTAATTATTTTCTTAAAAATTGAATTGCTTCTGCTAAAAGTATAAAACTTAATCAATGAATTAATGGGGCAACATGCTTTTTTCTATGCCCTTTCAAAATGGGAAGATGCCACTAAACCGTAAGACTAGTACTGGTCTATGATATGGTAATGACAGTCATCCAAATTCGTCAGCAAGAATAGTTTATGTGGTTTTTCTTCTGTGCAAGTGCATTTTGGAGATTAGGGAATCCTTCGCCTTTTACAAATAAATATACAACTATTACTTAAGCGCCCTAATGCATGGTTATATTGTGGAGCATCTTTTAAGGGCTGGGCACAGGCACAAAACAGATCGATACTAGGTACTCTGGAAGCACTTGGTGCCCCTTCCCCTCCAATATCATTTACATACTTCTTTTAGATAATTTTATTATTTTAAAACAGTCACTCATAGAAGTTTTTTTAAAAAAAAATTTATCTCAACTAAACATTACTTTATAATAATATCATAAAAAAATGAAATTTCATATAAATCAATATTGTTCTAAAATATGAATTTTAGAAGCAATAGAAAATAATTTAGTCTACTTCTTGTTTATTTGTCATATTTATTAATTAGTACTACATGGTAGTAATTAACTTTTTCAGAAGTTACCATGCATCATGTAAATAACATGTAAAGATATAGCATTCACATGAAGATCACAAAATGAAAAGATAATACAGATTAGCTGAATATGGTATCTAAATTCTAAATGATGTATAGCACTCAATAAAGTTATTATTTATTAGATTATTAATTGATTTGATCGGCTAGATGGGTAAATATAGTTGAATAGAATAATATCATAATCATATAAAAATACAACACATGTACAAATATAATTATAAATATATGCTTTAATAAATTATCATCACAAGTAAATATTATACTAAAGTAAGCATTTTGTCCTTTATATTTGAGAAGTATTTCAATGTTGTCATTTATCTTTTAGAAGTTTTAATCTTGTTCCTTATCTTTTAAAAATGTACTATTATTGTCTATGACCCTAACTCAATTAATTTTGTCTTTTATATTTGAGAAGTGTTTCAATTTTGTCATTTATCTTTTAAAAGTTTTAATTTTGTTCTTTATATTTTAAAAATGTATCATTATTGTTCATGATCTTAACTCCATTAACTATTCGGACGAAAATTACTGATATGACGCTTAAGTGAAATACAAATGTACACGTAAATCGAAAAAAATATATGCCAAGTAAATCAAAATGACGTTGTTTTGGTGAGCTTCCCATTTTGTATGATTCAACTTAGAACATTGCAATCTCTGGTCATTTCTCTAACTTTGTAAAGTGGGAAGACTAGGTTGCCATGGAGACAACAAATGTGGATCACTCGTATCGATTTATTACACAAATCAGGTGATTTAACTTCATTTAACAATCTTGATCCTACCATGACGGGGGAATCAGAGGAAAAAGTGGTTACTGTATAGCTAGGTAAGTTCAGGAACGTGGATGGTGGTGAAGGAAGTAGTGCTAACATTGCAGATGATAGAAGGTACTTTTCTATGGGTTCCTTTGCTTATGTTATGGACGACAATTCTTCACTTGAAGAACCCATAAGAGCCACAATCAAGAAGCAGTCAAGTAAGAACCTTGCTTTACCTTTAACGCCAGGATACCGAATGCAATGTTAGAGTGTGTTTGTGAATCCAGAAGAGATTTCAAGTTCATAGACTTTGATGCAACTGTAAACGTTGATATTTCTGGGATTGGAGGTATTGGTAATATTAATGGTAGTGGAAATAGAACAAGGTTGTTTACTCATCCTCTACTTCCAAGAAACTACTACGTTTAGAACAAAAAAGGAAAGCCTAACAAAATAGTATCGTTTTGATCTATATCATTTGTTGACATGTATTTTTTTCAATTCACATATATATTTATATTCTACATAAGCACCACGTTAATATTTTTTGTCTAAATAATTAATGATATTAGAGTTAGGAATAATAATGATATATTTTTATAAGAGATAAAATTAAAATATTTATAAGATCATAAGGGATAAAATTAAAATATCCTTCAAATATAAAAAATAAAAAATATATTTTAACTATTTAAGTAACAAAATAAGGTAGTCAATATTTTATTTCTGTCTTTTTATAATGTATAAAACTTTAATTGTAGATTAGTACTGCTTATTGTTATTCACTGTCTCCAAGAAAATATGTTAAACTGGTGTATGTAGTGAATTTTTGGGTTGTTGTGTCAACTTAAGATACAATTAAAAATATAAAATTATAAAATTCAAAATTATTAAATAAAATTTGTTATTGTTGTTGTTGTTATTATATAAAAACTTTGATATATTACTTTTACAAATAATAATAATATTTTGTATATATTTGGAGCTACGCTATTAATATTTATAAAATTTAAAAGAATTTAATTTGTGTATAATTAATTTCATAAATATATAAGTAGATTAGAATTTTGTCATTTTATCCATAAAAAGAGAAATGATAGTTGTACACTATTAAAAAAATATATTATCATACATCATTATCTAAATTGTATCACATGTCATTTTTTATATAAAAAAAATTTTTTCCTCTCTTTTCTTATAGTGTATGGTGGTGTACAAATATTAGATATACACATCTCATTCCTCATATAAAAAAAACATTTGTATGTAAGCGAAGGGTGAAAAGATCTATTTTTACTTCAAATTATGATATTTGATGAAAAGATTAAGGATTAATTTGTCAATTACAAATTTACAAAATTTCAAGTTATTGTACATTGATACTAAATTATACATATGACAAGTGTTAATAATATAAGGAAAGAGATATAGTATTGAATTGATATGAAAGCTTCTGATATTTATGCTTAGTCGACTCACAAGTTATTTGCTTATAATTTTTCAAGAAAATACTGACAAATGAGTTGTTATCCAAAGGAAAATAAAGACAGGTTATGGTGCAGTGGTATTGCCTTTTCTTTAAGGACTTTGATTTTTGTTGGTGTTGGGTTGGTAAATGGTAAGGTAATGTCTTCTGGAGGAGGCATCAAAGAACACTTTTTGAAGCTGATAGCGGCCCATTTTCCCATTTTCATACAAAAAGAAGAAGACTCAGAGGAGAGATAAACTGAGGTCTGAGCCATCTCCCTCTTTTTATTTTTCAAATCTTTCTTTATTATGCTCACAGTCGCCTTGGACTACTGAAGCAACGTTGGGAGCTCAGCCACTGGGCAGCACAGTGGTTCTCTCTCTCTAAACTGCTAAGAGCTTTCTGCCTTTTTTCTGAATTGGGTAATAAAAAAATGGTTGTGGTGGTGCGGTTGATCATTATATTAATTAAATGGGGATACCTTTGTTTCTGTATTTTAATCCCCCAAAGCCAAAGCCAAAGCCAAAGGGCCCAAGCCATTTACTTAATTGAGCATTGTTCTCCAGCGAATGGTGGGTGTCTCCATGTTGGATCCCTTCTCTCTGTGCCTTAATGGCTTCCTCCCTTTCTCCTACTCACTTCCATGTTCTATCTTCTCTTTCACTCTCTTCCTCCTATGTAACCTCACCTTCATATGTCACTACTGTTAGTACCACAGACGCGTAGACTCCCCCAACGTCTCCTTTCTCTTTGCTTTCATAGTTGATTCTGTAACGTTCGTCTTTATTTTCTACTTTGCTTGACCTGGCTTTCCTTGTTTGCTACTCCTCTCTCTCTTTCCTCTGCGTGTGGCTTTTTCCTTCTCCTTTTTTTTTATGTAGGCGTTGTTTTATGAGCGTTTATTCATTCCCTTTTGCAGTCTTTCTTCAGGTTCTGATATCTGAACGAGTATGTATAAACCCTTGCCTTTTCCCCTCTCTTCTTCCAACAGTACGCACCTTTATGTGTTAATCTCTAAACGCCGATCATCCCGTGATGTAAAGTTTGTAAATTTTTCTGCTCGGTAGTCATCTGGGTAAGCATCTTTTCGGTAGTTGATATTTATCTAGTCGCCCATCAAGAAATTGATTCGGAATCGGTTCTAAATTCATTCATGAGCATTTGTTCTGAGTTGAAATTTACATCATTTTATTTCTTGAATTTTGACTTATTCATGAAATGTAAATTGTTGCTTAGTCTCTTATATATTGAGAAGATTCCTGGGATTTATCATTAGTTAGAATCTCGATCAAGCAAAGATTAATTTTCCTTCTGTTTTCAACATCAGAGTGTGTGAACTGTGAATAATACTGATCAACTATGAAGAAAGGTTTGCTTTTCATTTTAGTTTTTTAGATTTCAATGTTCCACTTATGTCGGTTAAACGTATGCTTCTGTACTTACTCCTAAGATTTCAAGGTAGTGTTTGCTGCTGATACTTTCCCTGGATTTTTTCCCCCAAATACAGATTATTGACTATAAGGTGGAAAGGTTTCCTTGATCAACGTTCAAAGAAAAAGAAGCAAAGGGCGGAGAAAGAGAAGCGTTGCCTATAGATGACTTTAGTATGACTAGTAAAAAAACATTGCCTGTCCGTAGCACTGGCAGTAACTTTCAGGTGAGTCCCCATATTGCCCCAGCAGAAAAGATGAGGGTTCTCGAGGATAAGGACAGGGGTTCCTCAGGTGACCAACCTCAGGATGCAGATTACAATTTACCATCTCTGAGCGACGAGCTAGAGACCCTGATATTGGCTAGAGTTCCACGATCAGAGTATTGGAAACTCTGTTGTGTTAACAAGCGGTTTTTAACCATTCTGAAGAGTGGTGAAATCTATAAAATCAGGAGAGAGATAGGGTTCAAAGAACCATCTGTATTTATGTTAGCGAGTGGAGCGAGCAACTGGTGGGCATTTGATCGCCATTTCCAGTCTCGCAGGATGCTTCCTGTTATTCCATCAGATTATAATTTTGAGTACGGAGATAAGGAGTCATTCTCTGCAGGGACCCATCTGCTTGTTTCGGGCAAGGAGTTTGATGGAGCTGTTGTTTGGAGGTATGAGTTAACAACAAACGAATGGTTCAAGGGTCCTTGTATGATCAGCCCAAGGTGTCTTTTTGCATCAGCCACCTGTGGTAACTTCGCTTTTGTAGCAGGTGGCCTAGACACGAAAACTTGTAGGGAAGTCTTCGATTCTGCTGAGAAGTACAATTCTGAGAGCAAGTCCTGGAAATCCCTCCCAATGATGGAACGAAAGAGAAGGTTTTGCTCAGGTTGTTACATGGATAACAAGTTCTACGTAATTGGGGGACAAGATGAGCAACAAAATGATCTCACTTGTGGGGAATTCTTTGATGAAGAGACCAGCACTTGGAACTTAATTCCTGACATGTTGAAAGACATTCCTGTTTCAGTTTCACGATCTCCACCTCTTGTTGCTGTTGCCAATAACGAGCTTTACACACTTGATTCTTCTTCGAACGAGCTAAAGGTATATCTGAAGGGAAGCAACTCATGGAAGAAGTTAGGACCAGTTCCAGTGATAGCTAATGCTCAAGGAGGTTGGGGTGTGGCATTTAAGTCTCTGGGTAATGAGCTGCTTGTTATTGGTGCAACTTCTGTTCCTTATGCAGCACGTGGCTTGACTATATACACTTGCCGCCCTGATCCAGCAGTTGAGGAATTGCGGTGGAGGAAAATTGAATGTGGCAACACCCAGCTTGATCCATTTATACACAATTGTGCTGTGATGGTAGCTTGAAGTCTGAATGAATATTAAGGAATAAGCAGAGTAACTTGAAATGATTCTCTCAATAAAACTTGCAGGAAAATCAGGAGTTGTCTTCACTTCACTTGAGCCTTCTGTGGGTTTGGTCTTTGTTTCTAGTACATTACTTTGACACAGGGTCCATGTTAGGAAGGTTGTTGATGTATGTTTTTACTTTGGTCTTTAACTCTGCATTGGAGTGAAAGGGACAAGTACAAATCTGTTGTTGGATAGGAAAACCAGATTATGTGCTTCAATGCTACTGTTTTCTTTCTTTTTGAATTTTGCTCCAGCGATCCTAATTCCTAATATACATATTTATTGCTAAACTTCAAATTATTCTATGCAAATCAGTTTTGAATAGTATGATTGAATTGTTTGATAGAGTCAGGATGCAAATGTTTATCCCTTTATTCTTCCTTGCACCCTAGGATGTTTCTGGTCACCCTTCTAACCTTCTTGGCCTAAAATGAAGAGGTCAAAGTAGGAAATACAAACAGCTAAGCCTTGAGGAAATCGCTAGACAGGAGACAGCATCTGGGGCACCGTTTTTATCGGGGACAAACAAACACAGTGGATATGTCTTGTCCTTTTTTTTTCCAAACTAGTTTAGAAGCTGGAACAACGATTGTCGAGGTATGGATGGTAGGCCGCTTCATCTGCAGAAGCATTCTCCTCCCATTGTGTCTCAGGCTGCATTACCAACAAATTTATCACTTCACCTTATCCAGTTCATCAATAATCAAACTTTCTATACACAAAATATTATGTTTTTAATTTATTTTTCGCTCATGGGTTCAAGAAAAAAAAAATAGAAAAAATCTCAAAACTGTGTCCTAGATTTTCTTTCCATTTAGTTAAGGTGGTATTAATTTTTTGAAATTAATTTGATTTCGAATGAAAATGAACCTACAATTATGAATAAATTACAAATTCATTAGTAAGTGGTATTAGAGTTTTTAAAAAAATTTGAAACAATTTTGAAGTACAAAAAAAAGAATTAAAAAAATAAATTATGAGATTAAAATTATAAATAAATTTAAAGGACTAAAAGTACCCCAAATTTTCATTTTAATCACAATTAATTCTCTATCAATGCTGATTTTACGTTTATCCTAGTTTCTTAAACTTATAAATTATAATATCAATTTAGTTTTTGGTTATTCGTTAACACTATCACAATGTTTTTCTCTTCTAGGATGAAATTAGCATAATAAATAAATAAATTGAAACTTCCTGGAGCGAAACGACGCCGTTAGACAGTAGAAGAACTGAACCCGGATTGACAGACTAAGTTCACCAAAAAAAAAAACAAACAAAAAAACAAAATACTAACTATGACATCTTCTCGGCCATTCCCAAACCCTATGCACCACCACCGAGCTACACGCAGACCGAAGCTTCATCTATCATCCGGCATCCACTGGAGGGGTTTTGGAGCTTTTTGTTCCTACCACTGTATCTGAAACTCACAATTGTGTGGTACTACCGAAGCTTCTGATAATTTGCTTTGCTTCTACCTGGATAGTGCTCAAACACACCGTCTCACTCTAGAAGCTCGCTCTGTGAATCTTCTGAGGTCAGATCGCCGGTCCCATTGTCTGGCCTCTGTGGAAAAGGTAACTTTCCTTGATTAGGGATTTCGGGCCACGAATCCTGAGTTGATGATTGTGGCTGTTATGACCTTCATGATTGAATCTGTTCGCTATGCCCTTCTTTACTAGTTAAAAACCAATAGGTAAAGTAAAGAGTCTAAAGACATTTTTTTGGGGTCTGTGGGATTTTTTGTCCTTGGTTGACTAGTTGATTAGACAGCGATGTCTGCTAATAATAATAACCCGCCTAAGAGTCTTGGGGCCTCTTCGTCATCCTTTGGCAATGCTCCTGGAAACCCTGGATTTTCGCAGTCGCAAGCTCAAGCACAGATTGCGGCTGGTTTTCAAGGTCAGTTTCAGCTGTCCCAAGCCCATGCTATTGCCCAAGCGCAGTCAAAGGCTCAAGCTCACGCCCAGGCTCACGCCCAAGCCCAAGCACAAGCAGCTCATGCCCAATTTCAGGCTCAGTTACAAGCTCAAGGGCTGGCTCTTAATCAGAACCACTCTGGTGGCTTGGGGAACTTGGGAGTGTCTTCACCCTCCATTTCAACACTTGGCAATGCAAGTGCAAAGCGTCTCCCTATGAAACCTCCTATTCGCCCTTTAGGCTTTTCCCCTACGAACACCATCTCACCTTTAAAACCAATGGAACTTACGCCTGCTGCTCGAAGAAAGAAGCAAAAGCTCCCGGACAAGCAGCTTCAAGATAAAGTGGCTGGTATTCTACCGGAGTCTGCTCTGTACACCCAGCTTCTCGAGTTTGAGTCTCGTGTTGATTTTGCACTTGCTAGAAAGAAAGTTGACATCCAAGAAGCGCTCAAAAACCCACCTTGTATCCAGAAAACTCTTCGTATCTATGTATTTAACACCTTTGCCAATCAAATTCGCACAATTCCCAACAAGCCAAATGCCGAGCCTCCTACTTGGACCCTTAAGATTGTTGGGAGAATATTGGAAGACGTTATAGATCCTGATCAGCCAGGGGTAGTTCAGAAGTCAAATCCATTGTATCCGAAGTTCTCATCTTTCTTCAAAAGAGTAGCCATTTCTTTGGATCAGAGACTCTATCCCGATAATCACATTATTTTGTGGGAGAATGCTCGATCACCTACTCCTCATGAGGGTTTTGAAGTGAAGAGAAAAGGGGATAAAGAATTTACTGTGAATATACGGTTGGAACTGAATTATGTACCTGAGAAATTTAAGCTTTCTCCAGCATTGACAGAAGTTCTTGGTATTGAGGTTGATACCCGCCCAAGAATTGTTGCTGCAATCTGGCATTATGTGAAGGCCAGGAAATTACAAAACCCAAATGACCCCTCATTCTTTCACTGTGATCCACCTCTTCAGAAAGTATTTGGGGAAGAAAAGATGAAGTTTACCATGGTTTCACAGAAAATATCACAGCATCTGTTCCCTCCACAGCCTATCCTTTTGGAGCATAGGATCAAGCTCTCAGGTAACAGTCCTGCTGGAACTGCTTGTTATGATGTGATGGTTGATGTCCCTTTTCCTATTCAGAGGGAGTTGTCTGCATTATTGGCCAATATGGAGAAGAACAAAGAGATCGATGCCTGTGATGAAGCAATATGTGCAATCATTAGAAAAATCCATGAGCACCGTAGGAGACGGGCATTCTTTCTTGGATTCAGCCAATCTCCAGTGGAATTTATTAATGCTTTGATTGAATCTCAAAGCAGGGATCTGAAACTTGTGGCTGGGGAACCTAGTCGAAGTGCTGAAAAAGAGCGTCGATCAGATTTCTTCCACCAACCATGGTAAGCTTATTGGTTATCTCTTGTATAGCTATCATTTTACTTTTTATGTTTCTTGCTTTGATTTCCGCTGCATGCTCATTGCAATATGCGAAAACTCATCCATAATTTTCTGTTGCTTATGATTGATCTGAGGGCAACATTTTAGAATTCAGCTTTATAGCTTAGGGGTTAATAATTCCTTTCCCCAGATTAATAATGCCTTATGTTGGCAGTCTGAAACAGTATTTGAGTTAGATGTGTAATAATCTTGTTTGGGATGATTTCATTTAAATTCAGATGACTTCAAATGCATGATGTACTCATGAGCCAGGTGAAGTTTTTATAATCAATTACCATTCAGTATTTAATGGTATTTCTTTTTTGGCAACTTGAACAGGGTTGAAGATGCTGTCATTCGTTATTTGAACCGCAAGCCAGCTCCAGGAAGTGATGCTCCAGGAAGCACATGACGCCAGGATCAGGAGAGTATTAATTAGTGGTGGACGAGCCACCTTATTTATACCATTTATCCCTTTTGTAATACATTTGAAGATCGTTTATGGGAATTTCTGAAGTAGATAGTGTCCCTTGCTGTATCCTTGATGGGGAGGAATGCTGCGTCCTTGTAAGTTGTAATACAATATGTTATATGGCTCATATTAGCACGCAGTTCACTGTGGCACCAATTTTCTCTATTTGTGGTTCACTGTGGTGGATTCTTTTGCTACCACGCAGTTCATCTGTTGGTAAGTCAGGTTGGATTCTTCACATTATGAAAAAATGTATTGAGAAGGAAGGATGGCAGTGTACAGTATTTTCAGTTTTGTCAATTGACTTGGCAACGGAGAAAACAAACATTGCTGCAAGAAGTAGTGGATTGCTTTTTCCGTTGTGAATGTGATTTTTCCGTTGTTTTAATTGTTCAATCATTAATTTAGTAGAATAGTTCCTAAACTGAACGTCTTCTTTTAGAATTGAAAAATAGACCATGGGAGGCCTAACCCAGTTGATCTGACGGGTAGAAAAATGGGACTGGTAGTGTAAAGGAGTTAGAGTGAATTATAGTCCTTTAAATTTTTTTAAATAGTTATTTACTTTTAATATACCTTATTATTGTTAAATAAATTAAGGAAATGATTATCTTAACGATGAAAATAAAGAATGAAAGATTATTTTAAAATATTTTAAACATGAAGAAATATTTCAAAAAATATAAATATAAATGATTATGATGGGACCGTGAGGATTATACAATGTTAGAAAAATGAACTTAAAAGAATCCTATTTCTAATATATCTACATAATAAATTAATTTTATATTATAATAAAAAAATAAATGAAAATAATTAGATTACAATAATTAGATTACAATATTTAATATGTATAATTTATAGATTTATACATTAGAATTCTAAAAGATTAGATTTTCAAAGTCAAATTTTTTTAAGTAACTCTAAGGGGGCGTTTCATAGATAGAATCTTTTAGGTTTATTGGGAATCCTAGTATGGGAAAGTTAGAATCTTTTAGGTTTATTGGGAATCCTAGTATGGGAAAGTAACTTTCTCATGTTTGGTATGGTTCTCAACAAAAATTTTCTCAGTAAACTTTAGTTCCTGGGAATGGTTTTTTTGCCTACTTTCCAGGAAAAAGATTACTGAGGGGGTGGTATTCTGCTTTCCTACCAAGGCAGACAAATTTTTTTATGTGTTGTTTGTCTCTTATGCCCTTTCTTCTAGGTTATTACTTGCAAATCAGATTACAGAACTTCTCCTCCTCATTCTTGCCGCTGAGTGAAGCTCTGTCCTAGGTTCCCTTTCGCGCCATCGATTCGCTGAGATAGCAACCGTAGACGACAGCTTTGCTTCCTCGGCTTACTTCGTTTCCAATTTCTGTGCTATTTGGAGGTAAGGGTTGTTTGGGCTTCCTCTGCTTACTTCGTTTCCAGCTTTGCTTCCTCTGCTTACTTCGTTTCCAGTTTCTGTCAATTCAATTTCTTTTAACTCCCTGTGTGGTGGGAGTTTTTCATGGTGAAATATATGCTTAGTTTGGTTTCTAGGAAGGTTAAGGTTATCTTCATTTCGCAAAGTGATTCTATTTGGAAGTTTTTCAGGATTATTGTTCTGTTTAGTTTAACGCTTCATCAGTATGTGGATATAAGTCCTTCATCAGAGTACTGCTTATAGAATTTATGTGGCTTTTTCACAGCTGGTTTGTTATTTCATATTTCTTGGTCTGATTTGGAATTATGTGCATAACAAAAGTTTGTTTTCATCAAAGATGCTATCCATAACAAACCTGAATTATCCCTACTCCCTTTCCCAAATTAAGTGTGAAAACCTGAAGTTCAAATGAATTAGGGGATGAAGAATGACGAAAAGCCTGTAGCCTTCTTAATGTCACACCTAATTTTCGCCAAACAATCTCATATCAAAACCCAAATTAATTATGCTTGGAAGTCAGGTAGCCTTCTTAATTACGAGGACATCGATTAATAACTCCCACCCTCATCATTTATTGATTAACTGCTGACACCCAAACAACTCTAACTGGTGCCCAAGCAAGTGGGTCAACTGCTACGAAGAAAGGGAAAAAAATGGACAAGCCTGAAGGTTCAGTAGTTGATGCGGTAAATGATAACATTGAAAAGTTTGCTGCATTATATGAAAAGAGTACGAGTGCTTTTTCAAAATTGGCTGAATGGTTTAGAAATGAAGCTGATGACAAGACAACAAGGGATTTTGAACATTTAAATAATATAGAAGGGTTAACTAGTTTGCAACGGCTTCAAGTTGGTCGTGCAATATGCAAAGACAATTTCATCACCAACTTTTTCATGCGTGTGGATAGACCAGATAAGAATATGCTAGTAGTAAATATATTGACTAACATGAACATGTAGTTATTTGATGTTCAAAACTTTTATTAGTTTAATGCTATATGAACTCATGGTGTTTTATGTTTTAATCTTGTATTAAGATGGATAATGGTCAAACTAGCTTTTCCTTCATATACATACCCTTGGATGAGCTTATATTCTATTGTGA
>JASKGM010020377.1:0-30321 GCA_034509205.1 Ceratonia siliqua | reverse complement strand
TCACATGAAGCATCATCACTATCATTGGCATAACATTGTGAATGCACATAGCCTTTGGTCTCACTGTGGTGTAGATAACGAAAGACCTCAGGAAAGTTAAATTTCCTCCCTAACTCCTTTGACTACAAAGAATGAATTAAAGTGATTAATCAAAAATTAATAAGTTATTAAAAACTTACCAGTCGCCTCTTATGCTCAGAGATGGTGATAAATTCACCTCGATTATAATAGCCTCGCCCTTATCCATCGAGTGGTTCTTCTTATTATGCTCTGATACTGCTTTGAACTTTGGAGAGTCTCAAATAGCCCTCAACCGGGCCAAAATGTTCGGGCTCAACCACTTGCCTTTAGTTTTCCCAGTCCATATGTCTCTAAACACATGTTATTAGAGCACTTGGAGACATAACCATAATTATAGAGGTTGTTGGGTTTTCTCATTCTCTAAGGCAAACAACTCTTATTTGTGTCATCTTACTTTAGGTATATGCTCTCTATACCTCTACATCATGACCCTTTTTAATCATACGGTCCCTGTACCTAGAAAGTCACAAACATATGGACTGTAATTAAAGTCTAAGAGGATTTTCCACAAACACAATAAGTGCACAAAAAGAAGGCCAGAATTCATTATTCTTCAAGCCCAGAATTCACATAAAGATATGGAAAATCAAAGACAGCAAAAAGATAACATCTTAGAATCAAAGTGTTCATTTTAATCAAAACCCAGAATTCAACATTAAAAAATTATTTTTAATATATAACACTTAGAATAAGCATAATCCAACTATATCTCATCCCTAGTTGCAAGAAGTATGGCAATAACACTCAAAACAAGAACTATTGTTGTTTCAAATCAATGAAAACCAAAGATAATGGCATTGCATCTAGTCAAAACCACAGCCTAATCTTATATTACATAACCTAAGGACAAGAACCCAATTTAGGGTTTATAACCCATTCCAAAACTCAAAACAACCAAGATTTTCGAACAAGATAAGAGAGAATCACACACCTAAGAGGAGAGACCAAAGAGCGGCGAGCAACAGGGAGAAAACAACTTCACAATTTTGGGTTTAGCGATTGGAAACCTAAGATAGAATTTGGGGGTTTAATGAGGAAAAAAAAACCATTACACAAATCAAATGAGTTAGAGAAAAAATCATTACCTTTCATACATAGAGATGACCAAAGAAAGCTCCAGAGAACATAGCAAAAATGGGTTCGAGAAAATTTTGGGGTTGGGAGGGATAATATGGGGATTTGGATCTAGGCCTGGATCTTTTCTTCCTTTTTTCTGAATCGTGATCGTCCAACATTTGGACAACCACGATTCAACCACGTGGCAAACCACTTTTTTTCTCTCTTTCACTCCCTCCCTCCCTCCCCCTCTTCTCTTCACTTCCGATCAGCGGAATTACAAGAAACGTCTTTATTTTTTTCCCCCACTTTTTCTCTCTCTTTCACTTCCTCACTCCCTTCTCCTTTTCTCTGCACTTCCGAACCTATGAGATAACTGTATGATTTTCCAAGGCAAAAGAGCCCCTAACCAACTAGAAACAAAAATAAATAGAATCATAGTTCCAATAAAGGGAACCCATGGACCATATTCTTCTCCAATCTGAGTTTTGCTTACGTCTCACCGAAAAGCAAGCCTTCTTCTTAGTTGTGATTAGGAACATCTATATAGCATCAATCAATTTACCGTGGGGGAATAGTCTGTCTGAATGGAGTGGACTAATACTCTATTCAACTAGAGGAAGAAGAGGAGGGATAGAGAGAAAAAGTGGGGCAAAAAAATGGTTTGCCACATGGTTGAGTCGTGGCTGTCCAACATTTGGATGGCCATGATTTAAAGAAAAGGAAGAGGCGGTGTATTAGCCCCAAATTGTTATAGGTAATGGCATTTTTATTTGCTATTGAAAATAAAAAGGCACTCGGTGAAGGGTGGAGAGAGAGAGAGAGAGAGAGAGAGAGAGAGATATATATATATATATATATATATATATATATATATATATAATGTATTATATTGAAAATAGTATTGTAATACAACAAAATAATTATAAGATATTTTAAGAGTATTATAAAACTAAAAGGTATTGTAGTTTCAAAAGTGTGGTAAAAATGAAGGCAAAAAATTGAGAGATTACAAGTGTTTAAAACTTAAATTTCTCAAAAGAAGCTCTGAATGCTAATGTCTTCCTTGTAACATATGAAGAGTAGACTTGAACATATTTCGAATCCGTTGCAAATTTCAAACCATCTTAAATTCGTAATAGTGCAGAGACAGTTGGCTACCGATGTTGTTTGATTGTGTTATATGACTTTACTATTTAATAAAAAATTTTGTCTTGTAGTCTGCTTTCGGGGCCTTAATCAGGGCATCTTTGCTTTAATAATGATGCTTGTCTGGTGGCATGTCTTGTCTGTCTCCTAGTGGAATTGTGAAAGATTTTTTAGATGAGAGGGATTCAGATCTATGCCAAAATAATCATCCTCGTTGAGATGAGGGAAGTTTGATGTGGCATCTTTTTATTCTTCATCTCTAATAGAGGTTGTTATATCAGAGATTGCATTGAGCTTTCGAAATCCGTTGAGATTTTGTTGTCAAAAACTGGCTTTCTTATTGTAAGATTGCCTTGTTAACATGTCGTTTATTCTTTAGAAACCATTTGTTTATAACCGTTTTGTTAATTAGACGAAAATCAAATTATGTCCACCACTTAACACTATATATATATTTCTCACGAATTTTATCTGTGAGACATTCAAATTTTAGAAACCTTAATTTGCGCTACTTAAATCAAATGGGGAGTTTCAATTCTCACAGATTTTTGTCCGTGAGAAAATCAAAGCCCAGAAATCATAATTTGTACCACTTAAATGAAAATCATATCATTGATGAAGATGTTTATCATGGATAGATATATGTGAGAATATCTTCGCACCAAGTTCTTTGCTTTTATGTTTGAAAATTTCTATAAGAAAATTGTAATATAATATAAAAACTAAATGAATTTAAGTTTAAATTTTTCCAGTTAATATTAATATTTTTAATATTATAATAAATTTCATTTCATTAGTAAATTTTGAAGGTTTTATTATTTCTTACTCTACTTATTAATTTTTTAGTGATTAAAAATTTATGGAAAAAATATCTTCTTTTTGAATCCATTAATTAGTATGATGACCATCAATAAATAATTATGTTATTAAAAATAAATTCTAATGTCTTAAGTTAACTATAGTTACACTTGTAATTTATATATAATTTATAAAAAATTATATAAATAAAATTGTAACTTTCTTATAAAAAAATATATAAATATTACTCAAAGAAATATGTTATCTAAATTTAAATGCTCTTAAATTTGAAAAAATAAAAATATAATATCAAATTGTTGTCTTCAAGATTCTTTTTTTTCTTTTTTCAAAATTTCAATAAAAACCTGCAAAAAGAGCTCTCTCCTACATCAATTAGAAATCTACAAGAAAAGAAATTTATATACATTGAGAATAGTAATATAAACAAGATTTTTATATGATAGCAAACTAAAAGTTCTATAATATGTGATTGAAGACAATTAAAACAAAATTGATAAAATGATAAATAATTAAAAGTTTAGGAAGATCAAAATTTTATCTAATAAAAACAATAATCTTAATTGCGTAAGTGGTTGAATTTGATTATAAGTGTGTTACTGTAAATGAGAGATAGAGATGAAGAGGACAGAGAGAACTGAGGGAAATTGAGAGAATTGTATTGATTGATAATTTGAAACCTATGTGCACAGTTACTTAAATAGAAGAGAGTTATCTAACTAATATGTTAACTACACTAACAAATTTGTTAGCCAATACATCACATTTACAAGCCTGCCATTAGGCAATTATATACTGACATTCCCCCTCAAATCAAACTCCCTTCTCTAACCTCCAGCTATTGTCACCTTCAATTTTTCTTTGAAGTAACTAAACAATGAGGCCCCCAAGGGGTTAGTAAGATATCAGCTATTTGATCACTGGCTAGCACATGAGCTACCACTAATTGTTTGTTCATGACTCTCTCCCTCACAAATTACACATCTAACTCCACATGTTTTGCTTTTGAGTGATGCATTGGATTGGCTGCCAATGCTACTGCACTTGGACTATTTGTCCTTAGGGTGGGAAGTTGATTTCTGCTAATCACCCCAAGTTCTGATAAAAGAGATTGAATCCACAGTAGCTCACTCACTGCATTTGCAGCACTCCTGTATTTTACTTCAATACTGGAGCAGGTCACTGTATGCTATTTCTTGGAAGACCAAGAAACAGGATTGCCTCCAAGGAAGAAGCAAAATCCTGAGGTTGATATGTGGTCATCAATACAGGAGCTCCAATCTGCATTTGAGAAGCCAGTTATGTGCAAAGTAGAAGACTTCGTAATCACCAATCCATGGTTTAAGGTTCCTTTGAGATACCTTAATATGCGTTTGAGAGCTTTCCAGTTAGAGTCTAATGGAGACTGCATATATTGACACACTTTGTTTACACTAAAAGAGATATCTGGCCGCTCTTACTATACTTATGTATTCTGTGTCATTGGGGATTAGGGTACCATCCTACTTAGATAATTTTGTAGATGTTGCCATAGGTGTTGGGAGAGAGTTAGCTCCAAACATGTTGGCCCTGTTAAGAAGGTCAATGACGTACTTTGTTTGTGAGAGATGGATTTCATCTCTGAATTGCTTGACTTATCACCAATGACAATCACATAATCCACATAGACTAGTGTAAAAATAATAGCTTGAACAGTGATTCTGATGAAGAGTGGTGAATCTGATTTGGATTGCTTAAACCCTAAATGCACATGGTACTGGCTCAATTTATCAAGGGCCTGTTTGAGACCAAATAAGGCTTTTCTCAACCTGCACACTAAAGGAATTCCAGAAGAGGACTGCTCAAAACCAGGAGGTTGCTGCATAAATACTTCTTCACATCCACTTGCCTTAGGTCCCAGCCTCTTGACACAGCAATAGACTGATCAACCACTCTAATTGTCGTTGGCTTGACAATTGGGCTAAACACCTCAATGTAATCAATCCTAGCTGACTGAAGAAATCCTTTCGCCACAAATCTAGTCTTATATTTGGCTATGGATCCATCCGGATTTTTCTTGAGCTTGAAAACCCATCTACAACCTACCAGCTTCTTATCCTGAGGTTGAGGCACTAGTTCCTAGGTTTTATTTCTCAGTAAAGCATTAAATTCTTCAACTACAATAGCTTTCCACTTATCATGACTAAATCCTTCTTTTATGTTGTTTGGTTCAGTGTGATCTAGTTCAGCCACTAGCACTCTTGGTTTGAACATGCCACTTTTGGATCTAGTGACCATTGAGTGACTAGGTAGAGAGTGCAGTGTGGTAGTGTCACTGGTTCTGGTGATCATGGAATCATTCTCATTAACTGCAGGATAAATCTAGTGAACTATGGGCACATTAGCTGATGGCATGTCAGGAGCGTAGCTAGGCATCATAGGTGATGGAAATTCATATGGTAGCTCATATTGTCCAGAGAAGCTCAATTGAATTGAAGAGGTAGCTAGATGCTGACAATTGAGTATCACTGGTGTTGGAATAATTGGACACGATGACATCTGACGTTGCTTTTGTGTTTCTGGTTGAGGTAGAAAGCGGGACACAGCATAGGGAAATTTGTTCTCATCAAATGTCACATGTCTAGAAATTATCACCTTCCATTCCATAGCCATGCATCTATACCCTTTATGACTTGCGCTATACCCTAGGAACACACAAGGTTTGGATCTAAATTCTAACTAGTAAGTGTTGTAGGATCTCATATTTGGATAGCAAAGACACCCAAACACCTTAAGAATGGTATAGTCTTGTTTGGTCCCAAATAGTATTTCAACAGGAGCCTTCTATCCCAGAATAACACTAGGTAATTGATCGATCAAGAAAGCAGCAGTACTAAAAGCTTCCACTCAGTATTTCAAAGGTAGTGATGCTTGAGCTAATAGTGTCAAACCAACATCTACGATGTATCTATGCCTGTATTCTATAAGCCCATTTTGTTGGGATGTGTAGGGACAAGTTTTCCTTATGACTATACCACAAGCACTTAGTACTTTAGAAACTTTAAGGAACTCAGTACCACTATCAAATTGAACAGCCTTTAGTTTTGTATTTAAATGTAATTCTGCAATGTTTTTGAACTGTATAATGATGTTAGAAGCCTCAATTTTATGTTTCAAAAAATAGAGCCAAGTATACCTTGAGTATATGTCAATTATAGAAAGAAAGTGCTTATATCCATCCTTAGAGACCTGATGTGCAGGCCCCCAAATATCAATCTCCACTGGTTAAAGAGGGAAATGATACTCAGTAATTGAATTACATAATGGTAAAGCACTTGCCAATTTGACAAGCTGCACACATATTAAAGGGTTGTTTATTCATAGAGACTGAAAGGTTACATGCACTAATTACTTGCTTTACAACAGGGGAAGAAAGGTGCTCTATCCTTCTATGCTAAGTTTCTAATGAAACATTTTTTGTGTCTGTATTGGAAACAGCAGCAAACATACTTTGAGGTAAAGGAAGCAAGCCTTGTTAGTGTGGGCAGTAGAGAAGACTTACTTTGCCTTTTTGTCATCTTATTGAGGTCAATTTGATAGAGACCATTATTGAGAGTTCCTTGAAGAAGAATCTCCCTGGTAACTTGATCATTGACAAAGCAACAATGAGGGTGAAATTCAAAGAAAACACCATTTTCATAGAGAACTGTGATACTGACATAAGATTTCTAGTAATAAGTGGAAGCATTTTATTCAACTTAAGAACATGTGTGCTATTAACCGAGGGAAACTCAACTGAACCAATGTGAGCAATATTAAGAGGATTACCATTTCCCATCAAGACTTGGTTGTTGCCATGATATTCATTAGCAAATGTCAGGTTGCTGAGATCACTAGTGATGTGGTTGGTGGCAACTGAATCTGCACACCATTTTGTAGGATCATTCTCATTGGAGATAGTAAAAACCATTCCATTCATTGGTTTATTGTAACTCATCTAGTTGGCTGAGTTATTGTAGCGATTCTGACTTGTTCCATTATTTCTTAAACATGAATTATGTGAATAACCAGAGAAATTAATGTCAAAACGGTAGTAACACTTATGAACAACATGGTCGATTTTATCACACAGCTGACATTGCGGCCTGTTGGAGTTGACCTTCCACACCCCCTGCTTCTGTTGTTATTATTCCTAGTTCCTTGTGCTTGATTACCACTCACAAAACCAGTCTTCTTAGATTGAACATCAGCTACATTAGCTGAAAGTGCACTGGTGTCAATATTCTGGATTCCACATTCTGAAGTCAAAATGAGTGAATTCACTGATTTAAGAGAGGTTCCTGTTTTGATGCAATTACTGCAATTATTGACTCATATTCATTGCCAAGGCCAACAAGAATGGCAAGAACCTGATTTGCTTCTGAGATAAGGTGCCCACATGCAGCTAAGGCGTGACACACAGATTTCATCTTGGTAAGGTATTCTGACATTGTTAACGAGCCCTTTTTTTGCTTCTGCAGTTGCAATTTATACTACATTGTCCTTATAGTGGACTAAGATGCATAGTTTTGTACAAGAGTACTCCATAACTCTTTTGAAGATTCACAAACTACAAGTTGTGGTAAGATTCCTGGACTCATCGAAGCCAAGATCCCAGAGACTAGCAACGAATCTTGTCTTTATAACACAATGTAATCTGGATTGATTACATTGTTCTGGACAAACTGAGAAGGTGCTGGCTGAGTGCCAAGCACATAATCTTCGAGGCCATAGCCTCTCACTGCAGCTAGAATTTGTTGCTTCCAGAGCAAGAAATTGCCATAATCAAGTTTGATGCTGATGATTTAGCTGTTGGGAGTAACCACAACAGGCACACTTGACATAGGCGCAAGATCGCCATTGGCGTGATCCTCAAGCTTTAATACCATGTTACTGTAAACGAGAGATAAAGATGAACAGGACAGACAGAACTGAGGGAAATTGAGAGAATTGTATTAATTGATGATTTGATACATATGTGCATAGTTACTTAAATATAAGAGAGTTATCTAACTAATATGTTAACTACACTAACTAATCTGTTAGCTAATACATTACATTTACAAGGCTGCTATTAGGCAGTTATATACTGATATAGTGTGAATAAATAATTTAAATATAAATTAGTAAAGTATTTAATTAGTATAAAATATAAACTTAATAGAGGGCTATTTATGAAAAATTAAAAAGATAGGCAGTTATAAAGGAGGGCCAATAGACATTTGAGCTTAAACCATTTGTTATATAATTTGTGCTTATCCAAACTAATCATGCCAATCTTAATTTGATTGAATTATATAATGTTGACTATATTAAATAAGTTGATCAGATAAACTTATACAATTTAGTGTCTGCACTAAACATATGATAATTGATCAATACAGAATGTATTGTATAAACTAATAGAATCAGAACTTATACAATGTATCAAATAGGAGTACAAAGAAACACGTATAAAAAAGAGATATTATATATAATAAATCAATATTGTTTAAGATTTGACCTTTAACTAGCATTTAACGTCTTATAAATGATAGAAATATTCCTCTTACAAAATATTTCTTACAAAACTCACAAAATGTTCTTGATATTTTTTTTTGGGATGAACAAAATGGTTCTTTTTAACCATTTAATATATAGTGAGATAATATAAGAGAGATGGAATAAATTGTTATGATTGGCCAAAAAGAACTTTTTGTGAATTTTGAGACATATTTTTGTAAACGGAACATTCCTTGATAAATGATTTTCTTTAGTTTTTTTTGTAGAAAAACAATAAATGATTATTTATTTTTGAAATATAAGAAAAGTATGTATATATTTTTAAATAAATAGAAAGTTTACTATACATTTTTTCTTTTCAAATAATGTTATAAAGAGTTCTATCTGACATAAAACTTCCTTCCCTTCAAATACATCTCAAGATTTTATTTTATTTTTTAAAATTATAATTCAATCAATAAATTATAAAGTAAGTAACTGATATTTATTTTATTGGATGCCTATGAAATTTACCGTCCAAATTTCGAAAATTTTAAGTTGGTGACAGAATTAAGATAACGTGTCACATATTTTGCTAACTTATCACTCGCTTTCCGTCACCTACATCGGGAAACTGTTAAATTTAGACTAAATTAATAATTATAAATTTTACAAGGACCTATTTATGAAAATTAAGTTTGAGAACCTTATTAAAGACGTAATTTTTCATATACGCAAACGTATAATTTAAACCTATATTATACCATTAAGTGTCCGGGTAATTGCCCTTGGACCACCAACATTCACACTTTCTGACAAGTCCAAGAAACTTAATTTACTTTGGCTTTTATTAAAATAAAATTTAAACTGTCTGGAGTTTAAAATGAAAAAAACACCTGAACAAGTATATACATGTTTCCCATGTCTGGTATGAAATAACTTCTTTATAGCATACCTTCCCAACACTAAATCCATGAAGTAATAGAAAAGATATTGTAAGTAGGCATCTATATAATCTCTTCCATTGACCTCGAGATTTTACTTGCCAAAGCAACAAAAGACATTGCACAGCAATAAAGCTATTTTCGATGAGATCCATGTCGAGATCAATCTTCAGCTTAACATTAATCATGGTGATAATCATACACCATGAAGTCCGTATACAATAGAGACCCATCCTCTGCAACATGAAGAAGGGAAAAGCATTCATCACAATAATAACAAGGATTTTCTGGTGTCCACTTGTCATCCACGGTGATCTTTGTAGCTCTGAAAATTTTACAGACACTACATTTCTGAAAACGCAACTTTAGTTGAAAAGTGATTATTGGGTAAACAGCCCGATTATGCACATCATCAGGATGAATCAACCTCATATCTCGTATTACTAGGGTATGAGTGCAGTCGCCCTGCAGTTACAAGCACAGAAACAAATTACTGCATCTTATAACTACTTAAAGCAGAACTGTGCGCATGGCACAAACAAATTTTAAAGCTTATATAAGCAAGCATTATATTCAATCTGGATCCCAACATCAAGGGGTTGACTTCATAAACCAATATCTTAGTTGGGACCCAATAAACGCAACATTTTTCACATTCTCTAGAACTTAATAAACCATCTAATTTATATCAGCATTGATGGTCTCCTCATGTGATAGAGCCCCTAGTGTCATAAAGGTTTATTCCAGAAGAAAGGGACACGCAGCTAATGGTGCATAAATGGGGAAGATTGGTTAGCTGAGTTGGTAAGTCTGTTAGGCATGAAAGAATAAAAGGGGAGGAGAGTGAGGAAGAGGTAGGAAAGTTCTGGTGTGTGAAAGGGAGAATTCTAGCTTCTTGAATTGATAGGGATTTATTTTCCTTTCTGAGTGTTTCCTTTTCTTTGGTATTTTCTACATCTAAGTCATCTATTCTGAATTCATCAATATATTCTAAATACCAAGACTCTTCCCCTCATTTGATTCTGTAATTTTGCTAAGAAAATCCTATAGAAAACAGTTGATTCCCAACATCATGCTCTTGCCATTGAATCATTTTGCTCCTCCCTCTGATTTACGTCATTAGCAAATACTATAACTGCCATTTCTTTATATCCATAGGACAATAAAACTTGGCAATGGCTTTAGAATTTTCCTCCCACCCTCAACCTTAAACAAATGTCTGTATACTAGATTGAAACCGATGCAATACACAGTCTTTTGTCATTCGTTTAATATTTTAAAATCAAATTAACATAAACTAAAATTGTTATAAATAAATAAGAATATATGCATAACCACTAATCCTTCTTTGCATACTCGCCATCAAATGTAGTTTTGTGAACTGTCTTCCTTGAAATTGAAAAATGAAAAATATAAATAAAGAACAAAATTAAAAAAAAAAACAAATTACCTGGTGACAATAGAGATATCCAGCACCAAGTCGGAATCTTAAGTCACAAAAACGTATCTTGTGCATATCAACAGATGTGAAGTGAGGCAAGTGTGAGACAGATACATCCCCCATGATTTCTTTTTGTTTCTGTTGCAATTCCCCAGTTATAATACATTCCCATTTTTTGTGTGCCTCCTCCTTGGAGTTTCTAAGCCAATCAAATTTAGGTATGGAATAATCAATAGCAGATGGATCCCTCAAATCATTGTAGAATACATCCTACAAAGAAGTGGCTTTCTATCAGATTCAATGGAAAATAACCAACTGATTATAAGAGCAAGTACAGGTGCTTACTTCAATGAGAAAATAACCAGAAGGATCATGGTGCCCAGCTTTTTGCATCATCTGGTCCATTGAGCAATAGATCTTGTCCCTTAAAGCAGTCAAGGTCTGTCCTCCAAGAACCAACAACTCTTGGGTCTAAAAAAAACAAAAATGAAAAGTAATATGCTGTTTGGTGGTTGCCAAATAAGATTCTTCTTAGAAGTTAGATAACGAAATTTATTGTCATTAACATCAGCAATGCATTGAATACCTTGACACACTTTCGAACACTGTGGTAAACCTCTACAGATAGTACAACTTCAGGATACAGCATAGGTACGTGTTCCTGATGGCCCACTGTATTGACCTGCCAAACATTAGACAGGAAGAAAGGAATATTAACATGAAAGATGGAGGAAAACAAAGCACTAGAAATTCTACTATAGTTCAAGCATTTTATAAGGATAGAATTTTCTTTTCTTTTTCTTTTTTGATAAAAGAGAAATTATATTAAGAAAGAAATTTACAAATGAGGAGGATAGGGTGTCCTCCTAAGGTAAAGAACCAACACCGAAACACGATAATAAAAGAATAAGTCAAAACTAAACATGCAGCAGTGCTGCCTAGTCCCTTTGCTTATCCAAGAGAGACACTCCCTCGAAAAAACCTTGAGCCAAACACCAAAGAGACCACAAACATGGTCCTAGATTTAATTAAAACAACTATATTGAGTAAATTCTGGAAATCCCGTTATCACCTGTGCAGTCATTCAATGCAATGGTGACACCAACTTAACACCAGTATTCAGTAGTCAATAGCATGGCAGTCATATAGATATAAAAATAAAACGAATCACAAAGGTTTAGAAGGCAAAGCCTTATCAACACACACAAAAAGGTTTGGAAGGCACACATATAGGAGGCCATAACATCAAAAGAAAAAAGAAAAAAAATTAATTCATGTAAAAGCTGGATATCTTTTATGTGTAGATATTTTCAAAATGAACCAAAAACAATTCCTAATACAGTAGATAATGAGTGAAGAATCGCAAAGAAACCTTTTTGGGAGAACTTGTAGACCTAAGGGATCTCATCCTTTCAGTTCTTGCTGATTTGAGAGCAGATTCATTGATCTTGCAAGCAGGACTAGACCAAAGACGAGATACTCCAAGTCAGAATTTATATGGAAAATGGAATAATCACATAAATATTCATAATACAAACTTGAATGAATGAAGTCTGACTGCTACTTTGTCTTCTTCCTGCTTCTGTTTAATTTTCACAACTTGCTCCACCTTTTCCATACAACCACTCTAGAAATTGGTTAAATATAAGATGAGAGAAATAATCAAGCATTCAATGAAAAAAAAAAAGCCTAGTATTACAGAAAAATATTTGAAGACATATTCTCTAAAGAAGAAAGAACTTTTCAACAGCTAAGTGGTCCATGCAAAAAGGTAGGGGTACACATATTCTCTCAAAGTCCATGTGTAAAACAGGTTGTTAACTGTTTAAACTATCTTGCTAACCTATTCTTTCCGCAAATTTAATCAAATTGTTCACGGCGTTAAATACAGAAACTACTATGGGCTCACTTAACAAGCTTGACTTAAACTAGTTTATACCCTCTTAACCATAAACTCAATAACCTTCATTTTCTTTTTCTTTCCTTCTTTGTTGGCCGAAAAAAGATTTGACATTCTCATTGGAATCAATGTAGAAAAATGAAATTGATATTGAATGATTTAGTTGGCATGTGCAAGCTACAGTTATTATTCACAAACCAAGATTATTTAACTTCATACTTTAGAAAGATCGCCTTACAAATTGTAATAGATGTATGAACAATAAACCTGTGTCTTCGACTTTATACTGATAAGAGGAAGATACCATAAGCAACAGACATTGACAGGGAAAATGCATACTTGAATAATGGAATTATTTGTGCCCTTTCTTCTTCTTCTTGAGTTCTTTCCGGTCACAGTTCTGTTGCATCTAGTTCTAGAAGAAGATCCATTTGCTTGCTGAAATGAAGAAGAAGCATTTGCTCCTCTACCACAGATACTTGAAGAAGCATGATCATCACTTAATATCTTATCGTCATCTTCCATCCTGGAGCTATGTCAACACAAATAAGCTAATAAGCTCAGCATAAGTGCCCAAGGCCATAATACATCACTCATAATCACATAGCACATCAATTGCAACCATGCTGAAGGATCACAATTCGTGTGTAACAAGATAAAATAAAATTTTGATAAGGAAAAGCAATATAACGATTTAGTAAGCAAAGAAAAAAGCCTATATTTTGATGCAACAGAATAAGAACCTGTGGCATACTGCCACACTTCCCTTCAAATACATGTTAAGAGCCACAATGATGTTCCTTTAATAATTTTCTCTACTGACTACATCCATCACTTGGAGAATTGAATTGACAAGGATAAGGTGTTCAAAATAGATGACCTCTGCCACCTGATCCAAGAACAATTTCTTTACTTAATTTGTTTACAAAGTTCACTAATACATAAAATCACAACTATACCTGAAAGAAGTTTCAGGAAGAGAGAGAGAACAGAAACATGACAAGCAAAAGCATCTAAAATAAAATGGTGAGAATTTTTTTCTTTTTTTCATGCCGTCACAACCAATATTACTTGAGTAAAACACAATTGAGACATCATGCAACCATGCAATGAAATGGACTCTGATCATACTATCAGAGCTACCGAATTTCCACCTTATTAAGTCCAATCATAAGAATATCTAAATTTTGTGACTCACCCTGCATTGGATTGGTTCAGAAGTGGAGGATAATTTTCATTGTTCTCCCTACCCTGGAATAGCACATTTGTTAGAATAATAAACTAAGGGAGTAAAAGCTAAAGAACTATAAATAGAATTATGCACCAAACCTTAAACGCTTCTTTTAAAGCCATATCCATTAACTCCTCTTCCTTAAATACTTTAAGCTCATCAATTCTAAAAAGGCATGAGTTAGTGACTCTAGTGAGGAAAAATATATTAAGCTTATTGAACAAACATACAAAAGAACATAGCATAAGAGGGATGCTTACGAGATATCATCATTACATAGTTCAGAAGAATCCTGACATAATTCTGCCTCTAGATTCTGCATAAACAAACCAAATACTACACATTTTGAGTAAAAGAATGCGGGAGAACAATTATAAAAAAAGAACCTTCCACACTATCTTTTAGCAAAGAAGCATCAAGGATTAATGGAAGCTTTATACCTGAAGTTCACAGACAACAGAAGTCTCAAACTCAACAACCCTAGTGCAGGGCCCAACCAGATTTGGAACATATATGGGCCCACCCTTTGGAATTAAGAGGTCATATTCTTCTGCCTCTGGAACTATGGATTCTATAATCTCCATTCCTTGTTAAAATAAAACTATTACAAGTTTCTGGTGACTGCAAAGGGGAGAATAACATAATGGTGATTTGAAAAATAAAAGAAGCAGGAGCAGGGGAGGTAGAGTGGGGCAGTAAAGCTTTTAGCTATTCTTCGTATTTTAGTTCCAATAAGAAATCTAAAGAATTCAAAGCTTTATTCAACCTAATCTAACTTATTCACAAACAAAGCCTTCTCACTAATTGAATATGTAATATACAATACCCAAATATTTATCTTTCAAGATATCTGGATAGGCAATGATACTTCAGAAGATTTCGATTTTGCACCACAATGAACTGAATCTAATGCATCTTAGCAAGCAATGTTACCTGGGCCACTACCCTTCCCTAGGAATCATGTCCCATATCACTTCCAAAAGCAGGGCATTGCATACCAGATCACAGAAATTGGCACGGCTACTGGTGTGAAACGGCGACCTTGTATAAGAGGACGCTTGTGTGAAACAGTGAAAAAATGGATCCTAATCCGTCTAGAAATATGGTACAAGATAGATTGAGGACGGAGAACAATGGAAATTGGAAAGAGGACCCCAAATCTTTGAAGGGGTTTTTATTTAAAGGTGGATTGTATCCTACCCGGCGGTAGGGTTTTTTCTTTTTCTTTTTCTCTTTTTAATTTGTTTACTTTTTTTTTTTGTATTTTTACTTTATTTATTCATTTTTAAATATTTGTATTCTAAAGTTTTTTGTGATTTTTTAATTCATTTAACTTATTTCTTAAAATAAAAATAAAAATATAAAATATAAAACACCAGGGTAGTGTTACCCCGATAGGATAGCAACCGATCTTTTCATTTTTGAGCTATTTCACTAAAGACAATTTTTTTTTGGAGAAGAAATTGACTGAAATTATTAAACCTTTAAATTTATCATGTTCTTTATTTATCTAATAAGAAAATAAGAAATTTGTAAAAAAGTTAGTTTAAACTTTAACTAAAGGCAGACATAGCATATGCAACATGTTAGTAATTATTTAATTAAGACAAAAGTCTTATTTTGCTACTGAGATCAGTCCAGTATCAATTAATTTTTTCTAAAGAATTTTTTTTATCAATTAGCTCTTTTTTGTATCAATTGACTCCAAAAAATTTATTTTTATATCAACTAACTCTTCAAATTGAGATAAATATGATACAAAATCAATGAAGTCAATTGATATAAAAAAATTCTTTAGAGGAATTAATTGATATTAAACATGTCTTTAGATTACCAAAGTAAAATTTTTGTCTAAATTAATTCCAAATATCATATTCGAATTCATTTAAATGCACATTTAGTCAGACCCAAAAGTTATATGCAAAGATAGAAAGTCAATTTAACATGTGCAACATGTAAGTATTTTAATATATTAAAGTTGAAATATGTAAGAATAAAACATACTGCCTCCTTGGATGTTTTGAAAAAAAAAAAGTCTTTTATAAAATTAAAAGTTAATTTTAAAAAATTAATATATTTTATTAGAATGAAAAATTATTTTACATTTAAATGTAATAATTGATAATATCTTTTGAATTAGAAAGGAGTTCAGATATAAAATTATAAAATGACTTTTGATTGATAAAATAACCAAGAATAACATGTTAAATGACTTTTTTTAATATAGTGTTTGAATAAAAAATAATTTTTAATATAAAATTTTAAAAAATATTTTGGTAAAATTAAAATGAAAATTTTATAATAACAATTTTTAGTTAAATATTGTTATGAAATTTAGAATTATGATTTTATGAAAATTTAAATTTTTAATTAAAAATAATCATGTTTTGAAATGATAATGATTTATAAAATAAATAAGTTATGTAATGCAACAAATAAATAATTATAAGTTTATAACCATTCAATCATTAGTACTCTTTAGGCTAAAAACTTTATGTGTAAATTTTAAATGCTCGTAAGTGCACGAATCATAAATAATGTAACGATAAGTGTACCTTAGGTCAATCTTTTAAGGAATTACAGTAGTTCAAATTTTTATTTTTTTTAAAAAAATGTTAAAACCAACCAACGATAAAAATAAAACAAAATAAAATCCTAAGTGAACAAAATAAAAGAAGACCAAATAAATTAAAATAAAATAAAATAAACAAAAGACAATAAAATCCTAAACACTATAACCCAATTATTGTGGATATTTACAATTAATTAATTAAACTTAACTAAACTAGAAGAATGCAAAAATAATTAAATGAAATTGAATTAAATCCTATAAAAATGAATTGGAGTTTAGTTAACTAACAAATCCTATATTGAACTATTATGGGAGTTAAACAAAAATTCTAAAGTTGATATTATTAGTTTTTTCCATTAAAGTTAAAGAATCTAGATGATCACAGATAATCCTTACTTACAATCAATTAATTTATTTATTTTACTCAAATAATTATTTAGTTAATTTAATTTAACACAAGAAAAATACACAACTATCTAAATTAAATTACACCAATAAATTTAATTCAAACTCTTGTTCAAGAAAGATCAATTAAGTGTAGATGTATGTCTAACACTTAATTCTCAAATATTCTCTTCAACAACAAATAATATATGGTCAATCCATAATTTATAATCACAAAGTAATAAGAACAATAAATAAAAAATAATTTCAAACTTACATTAAAAACAATCCACTAAAATATTTAAAACATTCCTTATAGATAAACTAAATACTCATAATATATTTAACATCTTATAATTAAATTTAATCCAATAAACTTAATTATAAAAATTTCAAATATATTGTAAGATAACAAAACTAAAATAAAGGAATGAAAATAAAGATGGAAACAATGGGAATAAAAAATGAAAAAAAATAAAGACAAAAGAAAAAAAATGGAAAGAGAGAAATCTACCCTGCGAGGAATAGCGTTTGCATGTAGTGGCAGGATGGTGGGTGGTTGCCATTGATGATCACAACGGCAAGGTGACCGTTGGAGATGGTGGCCGAACAATGGGTGGCAGCATGACTATGAAGGTAAAGAACCAGCAATAAAGGGACGTTAATGGAGAGATGAGAGGAAAAAAAGATGAAGTCTGGAGCTCCCCTTTTGCAATTGTGAGTGGCGGGTATTTGTGAAATTAGGGCTTCCATAAGCCAAGCCCAAAACGATGTAGTTTTGATACACCATTCTCTTAAAAAGAGATACTTCAAAACTCTCTCGAGCATTCATGCAAATAACACACAAAAGATTTAAAATAGTCTAATTTTAAAATAAAACACATAAAAATAATAATAAAATATTAAGACAAATATTAATTTATCAGTTGTCTATATATCATAAATAATATTGTCAAAACGGGTGACTGGGTTCCTTGGGCCACAAGAAAAATGAGCTAGGTTGGGTGAGACCCTTTTTTGTCAGGATTCTATTTAAAATTCCTAACTCAGCCCTCCAATACTTTAGAGCCTAAATGGGCACAAATGTGCCTTAAAGGACATACTTAAGAAATTTAACAAAAAATGTTAAAATACACAAAAATTAATTACAAACTTAACAAAAATATATTATAAATTATTAAAAACAAATATATATCAACAAAAATAAATTATTCATAATAAATAACAAATGTAAATTAAATAATAATAATAATAATATCATAAAATTATCCTAACTCAATATTATAAATTAAAATATCTATCAAGCATCATCTTCAACAATGATATTTAAATATATTTTAGATATTGCATCCATTTGGTTTTTTAGATCATCTTCATATATAATCCAAAAAGAATAATATTTTTTAATATTATAACACATTCATATAATATTTAAGATGATATTTAACACATTATGAGGGCGAGCGAGCCAAGCCCTCGTAGGTCCAGCTCTCATAAGCCTTCTTAAATTTGGGCCTTGATTTTTAAGACTCTAGCCTCCAAAAATGTGTCAGTTAGTCGGGTCGGGCTCAAAATTAACAATGTTACTTAAAAATCTATGTAAATATAATTTTTTGAATAAATTTAATAAATTTATAATTAATTTAATTTCAAAATCAATATGAATATATATAATTGGTTCAAACAATAAACAAAAAAAAGAGGAGGGAGATTGCAATAGAAATGAAACTAGTTAAAGATTCATAAGTACATAGAGGGAATGCAAAAAAACAAATCCATTTTTAAATTTGATAAATTCTCGCCAAAGTCCTTTTCTTCAGTTTCAATTCTTATTAGCAGTTTGGATGTGATTAATTTAGAAAAAAGTTGCTTTTTCTTATAAAAATAAGTGATTTTGTTAAAAAGAGGTGTTTGGACGTAAATTAAAAAAAAGTGCTTATTTTAAAAATAAGCAAAAAATTTGCTTTTCAGATAAGCAGCAAATATGATACTTAAAAAATAATCAGGTCCAATAAAAAAGAGAGAAAAATTTTTAAATACATATATCCCTAAAAGATTTCATAAATTTTCTAAAAAGTATTTTTATATGTTATTTTTAATAATTTTATATGCTCAAAAGTACTTTTATATTTTTACATCTAAATACAAAATATTTATTTTTTTTAATAAAATCACTTTTATGTAATTACATCCAAATACTAAATACCTATTTTTTTTAAAATAATCACTTTTATTTAAAACATCCGCTCAAAGCACAAACCCATCCAAACACCCCCAACTCTGAATGGCAGCAATAAGCATAAGAAAAACGCTCGCCTCCCTCAGTTGCAAAGTCCAGGGTCTTGAATGCTTGCGGCTTCTTAGACCAACCCACCACCGTACACAGCTGCTCCGACCAAATCGACAGAATAACCCAAATAAAATAGGAAAAGGCCCTACTCGGTGAGCAGCGGTGGTGTTTAGTAAGTCAAATCAGAGTTGTCAACAGTGAACGATGCATCTTTGGTTGTGGTCAGTAAACAGCGGATCTCTTCCTTGACTGCAAGGTATTTGAAGGTAAGAGGAGCACTTGTAGAACTGTGGAAGGGTGTTGATGGAACTATAGAAATGTAAGGGTAACATGAACAACAAATCTCAATCGACATGAAGAAGTTAAAAAAATTTCTTCTCCTATAAGTAAAAAAACTCCATTTTACTTAACTTTTCCTTTTTACTAAAAGGATATTCAAACAGGGACAAATGCAATCAGAAGGCCTTAGCCTTTTTTTAAAAATGTCTTCTCCAAAAAAAAAAAGAGATCCGAACGTGCCTTAATTTGAAGCCATACACACCTTACAAAAACACAAATAATGGAAGCATAAAAAATTAAGTTGAACATGTCTTACATTGATAGTTTAAGTGTTATATCAATTATAAACCCTAATTGTTTTTTGATTTAATTGCACTTTGGTACTTCTAGTCTGTTTATAAACCACATGCCAAACCAACTTGGGAGCTCGTTAAGCAACCCTTGAGAAGAAGTAAAAAATTACTCAAATAAAAGCATATCAAGTCTACCTATGCATTTTCATATTTCAACTCAAAGGGATGTCATAGGTTACCAAACAAATTATTCAAGAGCATAAACTAAAAGCAAATGCACTTGAAGCCCACAGAGTGAATAACAGAATTTGAAGTACAAAGCAAAATTCTGTGATTAAACCAGAATCTACAGTGAACCAGTAATTTGAACTGTAAACCGGAATCTAAACACACCCTATCTTGTGATGTAATCTAGAGTTTTACACTATAAACCAGTAATTTAATAGAAACCAGGATTTTCAAAGTAATCAGAATTTTGGACCGAAAGCCAATATTTTAACACAACCCAGAATTTTCAATATAAACCAGAAATTCGTTACTAGAGTAAAATTTTGAATACAAAACATGATTGTAACCTATAAACCAAAAGTTTTGGTAAGCAATAGTCCAAATGATGATGATGGAATGCCAATAACTAAGGCGTACACATGCAAACATGACTAAGATGTACACATGCAAACATAGGCATGAGAGCAAGGGAGAAAGGATATGGGGAAGAAAATAAACCCACGTGGCAGTAGTTGCAAGGGAGAACTCTAGTTTCTCAAATTGTTTAAATTTAAGGAGTTTCTGCAACTTTTCTCTCTATCTTAGAGCTGCTTGTTGTTCTACCTTAGCTCATCCAAGTACTAAGTAGCAGTTTTGCTAATTTTGGTTGTTTGGTACATGTTCTATTATATCATTCTGTGATTATTTTTCTGGTTCTATCATATGACCATATGTTTATTGATGAGGGATCAAACCATAAACAATTAGTCTAGAGAACAAAAATATTTTGCTAATATGAGACTGGGGTTCATAGAGACTATCCCATATCAGCCTCCAAAGTAGCCATGAT
This sequence comes from Ceratonia siliqua, assembly GCA_034509205.1. Taxonomy (NCBI): domain Eukaryota; kingdom Viridiplantae; phylum Streptophyta; class Magnoliopsida; order Fabales; family Fabaceae; genus Ceratonia; species Ceratonia siliqua. The sequence goes on along the minus strand of JASKGM010020377.1, from coordinate 9,329 downwards.
CTTCCTAAGCTAAAACTGTCAACAGTTTAGTTGCCCCTCGACAATTCGTAGATGTAAACAGCTAGTGGTAGAGAATAAGCCTCATAAGATTTTCTTACTGGATACTCATCTTCCTCTCAAATTAGTCCTTAGAAGTAGAAGGAAATAGGCTTTAGGCATTGGTCTAGTGTTAAGCTAAAGGAAGAAGGGGTGGAATAAGCCTAGCATGGGTGGACAACATTCGGTGTCATGTTTTGGACATATCTTCTAATCGGATTCATGTCAGATCTCTAAGCATTCAGGGATGAATTCTCATATCATTGATGAGAATAATCCTTTGAAAAGATCTCAAAAACATTTCACATGGAATGATGAGCCCTTGGTTATTCTTAGGTGATACGAATCAAGTTCATAATAGTAACAAAAAATTGAGCAGTAGAGTTTGATGATTTTTTGAATAAATGTTTTGAGAGAAGTTTAAAGCCTTTTGAAAATTGGTTAGCATAGACTAACAATTGCAAGGATTAGAGGTAGTATGGAAAGGTTAGACCAAGCTACCTGTAACAATGAATAGCTACTATCTGTCTAACTCTTATATGAAAAGTTTACCTATAAAATGCTCTAATCATAACCCACTTGATGAACAACATAAATATGTTGTATCTATGTTACCGGTCAACAAGTACTTATTCTGAAACGACGTAACATTGTGGTAGCTTCACTAAAATGATGTAGCCTTACTAAATGAGGTGGAGAATGACGTGGCAAAATGTTAAAGCTGTTGGTCTATAAATACAAAAGCTACTATATATCTTGGTTATGTGAGTTTTTAGAAGAACTTCTTCTTTCTCATTTGCACTCTTTAATCCTTGTAATAGAACATTCTCAGGGATTCTTTCTGCCTTAGGAACCCCTAAGTTCTTGTAACTCTCCTCAACTCTTAGAGTTTTGGAGAGTCTATGTCATTTGTATTTGATTCTTGTTGATTGTATTGAATTTTCATCAATCAAATTGCATATCTGATTTAATTCTCTGCTGAATTCATGAAATTTTAATTTCACCATATCAAGTGGTATCAGAGCTATTTGTTCCTTGGCTGTGGCTTCCAACCGATTTGAATTGAGGTTATAATGGCAGATTCTACTCGATCTGAGATTTCTATGAGGGAGATGGAAGAGAATTAGAATCTAAAGTGGCGAGAAATAGATAACAAGGTTTAATTGGTGGATGTGATCAAAGCTATGATGACTGACAATGCTAAGCAGAAGGATGTAGCGAGTTCATTGGCCTCTGAGGAGTGAAATCTCGACATTCATGCACATCATCAAAATGGAGGTAATTCAGGAAATTATTCACCATATTCTTATGCAACTAGGTTAGATAAAATTGACTTTCCTAGATTTATGATGAAGATGCTAGAGGCTGGATTTACAAATGTGAGCAATTTTTCCTAATTGATCACACACCAAAAGATTACAAAGTTAGATTAGCAGTTATACACCTAGAAGGCAAGGATTTTCAATTACATCAAGCCTATGCTAAGTCTTGTTTAACTATGTCACTGCTTAGCTGGTTGGAATATACAAAAGTTGTGTATGAAAGGTTTAGTGAGGTCTATGATAACCCTATGTCTGAGCTGAAAAGCTTACTGCAAGTAAGAAGTGTGTTAGATTACCATGATCAGTTTGATGTAGTTAGCTTCAGGGTTACATTATCAGAGGAGTATCTATTGAGTTACTTCTTATCGAGATTGAAACATGAAATCTAGATGCATCTCCGCATGTTTCAGCTAAAAACAGTGAGACATATGACCGAAGAGATATCTTAAGCATTAAGTGAATTCCAAGACGTGTTTGAAAAGCCCAAAGAGTAACCACCCTTAAGACCTGGCCACAACCATAGGATTCCTCTTATTCATGGAGCTAATCCTGTGAGTAAGAGACCTTACAGATATCCACTATATCAGAAAGATGTGATAGAAAAGCCAGTGGCAGAAATGAGAGATAGTGGAATTATTCAACATAATACAAGTCCATATGCATCACCAGTGGTTTTAGTAGCAAAAAAAAGATGGTACTTGGCGATTATGTGTTGATTATAGATCTCTTAATATTCAGGATGTGAAAGATAAGTTTCCTATACCACTTGTTGAAGATCTCATGGATGAATTATCAGGATCAATGATCTTTTCCAAGCTTGACTTGAGAGTTGGATATCACCAAGTCAGAATGAAACCCAATCATGTGCATAAGACTACATTCAAAACTCATTTCGGGCATTATGAGTACTTAGTTATGCCTTTTAGTTTAACCAATGCTCTTTCCACCGTCCAGCATCTTATGAACATTATTTTTCAGCCTTATCTTCAAAAATTTGTTAGTTCTTTAATGATATTTTAGTATATAGTGCCTCAATTGAAGAGCATGTGCTACATTTAAAAGTTTTTTTGGTGTTAATGAGGGAAAACCGGTTATTAGCCAAGAGAAATAAATGTTTATTAGCTGTCCCTCAAGTGGAATATCTTGGTCATTACATTTCTGGTCAAGAAGTAGCAACTGATCCTTCCAAGGTAGATGCCATCAAGAATTGGCCAATGCTCACTAATATTAAGGAACTAATAAGCTTTTTGGGTCTAGCAGGGTATTACAGAAGGTTTGATTTTGGAGTCATAGCCAAGCTATTTATACTTTTGTTAAGGAAGGAAGGCCTCCATTGGGATGAAATAGCTACTGTAGTTTTTGAACAACTCAATATAGCCTTGACTACATCACCAGTTGTGGCCCTACCAGGTTTTAATAAGGCTTTTGTATTTGAAACCGATGCTAGTAGAGTGGGAATTGAGGCTGTATTAATCCAAGAGCACCAACCTATAGCCTTTATTAGTAAGGTTTTGGGACCTAAGCATCAAAATTTATTTGTCTATGAAAATGAATTATTGACTGTAATTCTGGGAGTGCAAATATGGAAGCACTACTTGATGAACAAACACTTTATCATTAAGATAGACCAAAAAAGCTTGAAATACTTGCTTAACTAGAAGTTGAACACTCAATTTCAGCAAGGCTGGGTTACAAAATTATTAGGGTTTAATTGTAAAATTCAGTATAAGCAAGGAAAAGAGAATGTGGCTGTAGATGCATTTTCAAGGGTCTCCAATTTTGAGTTGCTGTTAATGGCCTTATACACTATCGATTCTGAATTATTTACACAAATTCAAGAAACTTGGTAGTGGGATACATCCTTGCAGAAGATAATACAACAACTTCAATCCAATTCACAGAGTCATAAACATTATACTTAGGTTGATGGACACTTGAGAATAAAGGGTAAACTGGTGATGGGAAGAAACCAAGTCTTGAGATAGAAAATACTGGATTGGATGCACACTTCTTCCATGGGTGGCCACTCTGGCAAAGATGCCACTATCCAAAGGGTGAAGAATTTGTTCTACTGAAAGGGATTAACCAAGGATGTTCAAGGCTTTGTAAAAGCGTATTAGGCCTGCCAAAGAGTAATGTATGATACCTCAGCTTCTCCTGGATTGTTACAACCAATTCCTATACTAGAAGGGGTGTGGACTGATGTGACTATGGACTTTGTGGATGGGTTACCTTCTTCCTAAGACATGTCAATTATAATGGTGGTGGTGGATAGAGGTTGCACATTTTATGGCTTTGTCTCACTATTATACAGCCTTGCAGGTGGCTCAGTCGTTTCTGTATCACATGTACTAGTTACATGGTTTACCTAGAACTATTACTAGAGATGGAGATTCAATCTTCATCAGTGACTTTTGGACAACTCTCTTTAACTACCAAGGGGTCAAACTTCAGCTCTCAACTGCTTACCATCCACAAACAGATGGTCAAACTGAAATTGTCAATAGGTGTCTATAAATATACCTATGGTGCATGTATGGGGAGCCTTGGTTAAATGGTTACCTCTTGCATAATATTGATATAATACTACCTTCCATTCTGTCATTCAAACCACCCCTTTAGATATTGTGTATGGGCAACCCCTTCTACTTCATCTGCCATTCCTACCTGGTGAGTCAAGAGTAGCTATAGTTAATAAGAGTATGATCAGCAGGGAACAAGTAATCAAAGCTCTTAAATTTCATCTCCAGAAGGCTCAAGAGAGGATGAAGAAAATAGCTGACAACATCGTTCTGACAGAGAATTTAACCTCGGTGATTTGGTATATGTGAAGTTGCAACCATATAGGCAAACTTCCTTGGTAGCCAGGTCTTCTCACAAGTTATCACCTAGATATTATGGCCATTTTTAGGTGCTTACTTGAGTGGGAGCTGTGGCTTATACATTGCAACTCCCTCTAAGAGTTAAAATTCATTTTACCTTCCATGTGTCTCAGCTGAAGAAACAAATTGGGGAAGTGCTTGCTTCAACCCCATCACCATATTCCTTGTCTGATATTACTGATATGGATGAACCTAAAACCTTTTTGGACCGTATAATGATCAACAGAAGGGGCAAAGTGGCAACAAAAGTACTGGTTCAATGGAAGAAAAAGCTTGCTGAGGATGCTACCTGGGAGTACTACTTTGATTTGTTGAAAAAGCATACAAATTTCACCCTTGAAGACAAGGGTTATCAACAGCAGGGGGTTTGTTACTAGTCAATAACTACTTACTCTGAAATGATGTAGCATTGTGTTAGCTTTACTAAAATGATGTAGCCTTACTAAATGAGGTGGAGAATGACGTGGCAAGCTATTCAAGTCATTGGTCTATAAATAAGAAAGCTACTGTGTATTTTGGTTATGTGAGTTTTCAAAAGTACTTCTTCTTTCTCATTTTCACTCTCTGATCCTTGTAATAGAACATTTTTTGGATCCTTTTTGCCTTAGGAACTCCTGAGTTCTTATATCTCTCCTCAACTCTTAAAAGTTTTGAAGAGTCTCTATCATTTGATTTGATTCTTGTTGATTGTACTAAATTTTCACCAGTCAAATTGCATATATGGTTTGACTCTCTACTGAATTTATGAAATCTTAGTTTGACCATATCAATCTAATGCTTGGAATAAGAACATGGCAGGCTCTTCTACATATTGCTTGATATCCAAACTACATAGTACCTATAAGGAACTAAAGTGCTGGAACAAAAATTATTTTGGTAATGTCCAATATAAAATTAGATATTTAAACAACCAACTCTAGCATATTTAACAAGTCTTAGTTGAAAGAGAGAACTTAAATCAAGAAAAAGAAATAAGAAAAGAGTTGGAAATAATGGCTTGTGAAGAGGTTTTATGGGCTCGAAAGGCCCGAATATTATGGCTTATTCCACTTAGTTGTACATAAGAGGAGTATAAATAACAAGATTTCATAATACAAAATGAAGCAGGGGAGCAGATTGAGAATTATGAAGAAGTTGCACGAATGGCTTAGAATTATCACTACAAGAAAATATGTAATAAGCATTGACAAAACTTTTGTTGGCAAACATTAATGATTTGGCAACAACATTTGAATAACATTGGGAAATGATTTTAGTTGTTGCTATTAAGCAAAACTTAGGAAATAACACATTTTTTTGTTGCCAAATATATACTTTCGATTGCCATTTTACTAATAGATGTGCTTGAGTTAGCTGCAATAAGCAAGGGGCAGCAAGTACATCCCTTTACATCCCTTTAGGTGTTTCATAATCAAATTGTAACCCCATTATCAATATTAATATTATCCAATGCCATAATACATCAATTAATGGTGGCTACTCTAACTGAAATTCACTCTGTTTTCTATTATAGACTAAAATCTTAAACTCATTCCAATTTTTCAAGCCTAAATCAAACCTTATGATGAGGTCCAACACTACTTTGAAACAATAATTGGTTGAAGGAAGAGTAAGTGGTCCTCTACCAACATTATATGGTTGTAAATTCTTTCTTTACATAAGTTGGAAAACACGTTTAATGGTTTAGCTATTTTAGGAAGGCTGCAAATTTTCATTCCTAGAATTAGGAAAAAATCATATTGAAATCCCTTTGATTAAGGGATCTGATTATAAGGTAGTTAATTTCCTTTTATATGTTGGGCACCTTGTTTATAAATTTGTGGTACTGTAAAGAGGTCCATATATAGAAAATTCTTCACTCTCTAATTTCCCACATGGTATCAAAGCTTTAAGCAGATTGCTCAAGGAATTAATTGGCCTTTGTTGCCAATTTTCTCTTTGGACTTCATTGCCACTACAAGATCGAACTATAGACCTTCATCGTCTACTAGTGCATCGCTCGATGGTGTCGTTTATTCTGCCGTTACTAGTGCTGTTGTTGGCCTTAATTGTCAGGTTCTTACTGCCTTGATCATCATTTGCTCCTGCTGGCCTTAATCATTGTTGCTATTGTTGTGCATTTGAAGTTTTCTACCGATCACCATTTCTGAAATAAATGAGATTTCCTCTCAATCCATTGTGGTCAAATATGAAGATGTGACAATCAAATAGCCTGTTGGGGAGTTACGACACATCCAGGCAACATACCTTTTGAATGGGAAGAATTATTCGAAATGCTCAAAACTGGTTTGTACGTTCCTAAAGGGAAAAGGAAAACTCAAGCATCTTTTAAGAATAGGGCTTAGAAATGGGGACCCACTATTGAAGCATAGGATGAAGAAGATTTAATGATCATGGCATGGTTATGGAATTCAGTATTAACAAAAATCAGTGACACATATATGTTCTTGTCCACTACAAAAGATATTTAAGAGTCAATCATGTATTCTGAGGTTCAAGATGTCGCTCAAGTCTATGATGTGAAAATCAAGACAACCTCTACTTATAAGCAAGGAAGAAGGTTTGTTATGAAGTATGCTAATCTCCTTAAAGGGCTATGGCAAGAGTTAGGTCATTATCGGCACGGAGATGAAGTGTACTAAAGATGCAGTGACAGTGACACTGAAAAAGGAAATCGAGAAAGACTGGGTGTATGATTTTTTGGTTGGCCTTAATGAATTTGATCTGGTTAGGGTACAAATTTTGGGTAAAGAAGAGTTTCCTTATTTGAATGCTATTATTTCTATTATCGTGGGTGAGGAAAGTAGATGAACAGCAAAAAGTCAAAATTGGAGCAATAACACCAATGAAAGTGGGAAGGCTAAATAGTCTAAAACACCGTGAAGTGAAACCACAACAATTCTTGAGACAACCTATTAACAACCCATGATTCTCTTAACTGTACTCAAGGAAGAAGAATCCAATTCTTGAAATAGAGCAAGTCCAAGCATCAGATTCTAACTCTGCAAATGAAGTAATAGTTCTTAGTCCTTCTTTGCTAGCTGAGCCTATATGTTATATTCATTTTCCAATTGCAATTAGGAAAGGAACTATGGAATATACTAAACACCCATTATATCCATTCTCATGTTTTGTGTCTTGAAAAATGTTCACTATCTCACAAGAGCTTTCTTGTGAGCCTAAACAATGTTTCTATTCCCACCACACTATTTGAGACTTTATCCTATGAAAATTGGAAAAATGCCATGAATGTTGAAATGTAGGCTTTGAACAAAAACCAAACTTGGGAGGTGGTGGACTTACTTAAACAAAAAAGGTCAATGGGATGCAAATGGGTTTTTACTGTGAAGTATAAAGCATATGGCACACTTGAGAGGTATAAAGCAAGAATAGTGGCAAAGGGATACACTTAAACTTATAGGATAAATTATCAAGAAACCTTTGTTCCTATTGCTAAGATGAACATAGTTAGAGTCTTGTTGTCCCTAGCTGCTAACTATGATTGGTACTTACTACAATTCAATGTGAAGAACACTTTCCTGCATGGGGATCTTGAGGAGGAGAAATACATCGAAATTTTGCTTAGTTTTGGTGGAAATCTAGATACTAATAAAGTATGTAGGCTTAAAAGGGCATTGTATGGTAAAATGGCATTGTATGGACTAAAGTAGTCCTTTAGAGCTTCGTTTGGAAGATTCACCAAAGTAATGGTAGCCATGGGATATAAATAAAGTCAAAGAGACCATACATTCTTCATCAAGCACTGAAAATCAGGGGGAGTTATAGTTCTCTTAATATATGTTGATGATATAATAGTGAAAGTAAATGATGAGAAGGAAAAAGGGGTTCTGAAACAAAGTTTGGCAAAAAAGTTCAAAATTAAAGAACTAAGAAGATTGAAATATTTCTTGGGAATTGAAGTGACACACTCAGAGTAGGGAATCTTTATCTCTCAACAAAATTACATTGTTGACTTTTTGAAAGATATTGGGAAGTTAACATGCAAATGAGCTAGTACACCAATAGATTCCAATCACAAACTTAGAGAGGTAGAAGATGTTGTTGTTGACAAGATGTATAAAAGATTGGTTGGGAAACTTATTTACTTATCTCACACACTAGGCCTGATATTGCCTATGTTGTGAGTGTAGTAAGCTAGTTCATGCAAAATCCTAAAAAAGTTCACTTGTAGGCAGCCTACAAGGTGTTGCATTATCTTCAAGGAACTTCAAGGAAAGGCATTTTGTTTAAAAAGAATGCTAGACTTATACTTGAAGCATACACAGATGCCGATTATGCTTGGTCAATTATCAACAAAAAATCCCCTACTATGTATTTTACTTTTCTTGGTGGAAATATAGCTACATGGAGGAGCAAGATACAAAATTTGGTGGCTAGGTCGAGTGCAGAATTAGAACTTTGAGCAAAATGGTACTAAGAGTTTGTGAGCTGTTATGGTTGAAGAATATCTTGAAAGATTTGAAGATTAAGTGAGATGGTCTTATAAGACTTTACTGTGATAATAAATCTGCAATCAGTATTGCAAACAATCTAATACAGCATGATAGAACAAAACACATTGAGGTGGACAGACACTTCATCAAAGAAAAGTTGGACAATGATTTGATTTGTACACCATATGTGTCCACTAACTCCCAACTTGTATATGTACTTACTAAGGGGTTGAGCAATCCTATGTTTTAAACAATTATTACCAAGTTAGGAATGGATAATATCTATTCACTAGCTTGAGGGGGAGTGTTGGAAAACATGTTGTCACAACGTGACGGCCGCTGAAAAGCCATCGCTTTATGACTTTGGGGCGCGTGAGGGAAAACACAGAGAAAATAGGAGTCGCCACCAATTAATTAAAAGGATAATTGGGATCCTAAAAAAAGAAAGGAAAACTAGCCCTTGAAACCAGAGGAAGGGTTCGGGAGTCTAATTACGCGTAGGGAAGGTGTTAGGCATCCTACAACGCCCATCACTAAGGATGGTTACCCTAAATTGTCTGTGCTTAATAATTTTACTGTATTATAATTACCCCATTTATTAATAAAATAATATTGAACAAAGATGAAAAAATAAA